>PVJI01015731.1:0-40279 GCA_004026765.1 Micronycteris hirsuta
ATCACCACCCAGCCTTTATTGTATGAAATGTTGAAGGGAGTTATATGAGGTATGGAGGAATATCAACAGGGGAGTGGTAGGGGGAGAGGGTGGGAATGGGGCACAGAACAAGTAGCATAAATGGGAGGTAGACAACAGACAAGGGGAGGTTAGAACAGTATAGGAAGTACAGGAGCAGAAGGACTTATGTGTAAGACCTATGGACAAAACTAAAGGGAGGGGAAAGGGGGGTAAGGGGTAGGGGGGAGTGAAGGGGGGAAATGGGGCAACTGTAACAGCATAATCAATAAAATATAGTTAAAAAAAAAAAGCAGGTCTTGAGCACTTCCTCAAGAGCTGTGTTTGGGTGGTGGCACCCATATTGGACAACACAGCTTTAGAGGCTTGTTTTCAAGCTTTTTAAGGGCAGTGATCCTTTATTTTAAGATTTACTTAGAGCATTATTAAGGTGATGCCTTTCTGAAGAGTCTATCTCATGTCCTGTGTCTTAGGAGTCATTTTCATTCTGATTAGTGGGGCATGAACTATTCCCAAATTTGTGTAATCTCTTAGACTTGTTCTGTCTATGCATTTCTTGTGATTCTTTCCCTAGCATTGGTGGTTTCTGCTTAAACATATGTTTATCACTACTCAGCAAAGGACTCGAGGGGAGCCCTCTGAAAATTTCCAGAACTTTCCTTCTCTTCAGTGCCCTCCTTCCCAGTATTCTGCCCTGAAAATTCTGATTTTCTTGGCCTCTCCAAACTCTAATCTCTCTAGCCATAAAGCCAGACCACTGGGCTCTGTGTGGGTTCTCCCTCACTGTACTGTGCCTGGCAATTGCCTCCAGACAATAAGCTGGTAAATCATAGGATTTACCTTGTTTGTTTTCCTTCTCTTTGGGATCCAGTCCTATATTGCCCATTGTTCAATGTCTAAAATCTGTTTTTTACTGCAGAAGAATTCTTGTTACTAAGAGGGAAGGCAGAAGAGGCATGCTTTCACAATGTGTAGTTTAGTCAGCTATAATGGTTAATTTAAGTGTTTCATAAAAGCTTATTCATGAAATATGACAAAATTATTCTTAAGCAGATTCCTGCTTATACCAAGTTCCCATGAAAAACCCTAAAGACTCTTGATTTAAATTAAAATGGCCAAATTGAATGGGCCTACTGAAGTCACCTTGGGAAAATACATCTATTTTGGTTTGCTAGAGTGGCAGAGAGAAGAAAGTTTCATTGAGAGTTATTTTGACACATCTGCAGGGCCATCAACATTAGGCTCAGATTTACATAGAAAAACGCTTTTTCTTATCATCTTCTGCCAATAGCCTGGAGAATTCAGGTTAGATTGAAATATGTTGTGAACATTTTGTGGGGGGATAGCATATGGCTGCTTCATTTCTCCCTCCTGGTTGTGTATTCTATATTTCTTCCTCCTTGTGTATTCTATTCTGCCTGCCCCCTCTCACTGCCTTGAAGAGGATAAAAGGAAAAGGCCTCTCCCTGGGCTGGCTGGGTGGGCTGGCAAGGTCAGCAAAGATAGAATGCTCTGGGAATATAGTGTGGTCCGTGTTCCTTTAACAAAGTGCTTACCTGGGGTTAACTCATTTTAAGTTGAAGCCTCAAGAACATGTGCAAAGGAAGGTTTGAAACTTTTAGAGATGTGAAAAATTTCTTAGTGGCTGATTTGATTTCCCAAGGCCCTTTGGAGTCCCTCTGTTTCAAAACTCATTGAGAAGTTGAGATGCGAAGATACCAAGCAGTATCTCCTCTAGAATTTTCTAAACCTTCTTCATGCTTGATAATATTTAAATCCTACTTACAGAGTTAAACCTGGGTGTATTGAAACCTTAGACAATGATACTATATATTGTTTAGAGGCATTTTTTTCTGTAATAATTTTTATTTGTCCATCTATGAAACTAAAATTAGACAGTTTCATTGGATTAAGGGGAAATGAGAAAACAGAATATAGGCTTAATTTAACCTCCTTGTCCTGAAGAAGAGTACTCTTTTTTTTAAAGATTTTATTTATTTATTTTAGAGAGATGGGAAGAGAAGGAGAAAGGGAGAGAGCAAAAACCATAAATGTATGAGAGGTACATCAATTAGCTGCCTCTGGCATGTCCCCAACTGGGGGCATGGTCCGCAACTCAGGTTTGTGTCCTGACTGGGAATTGAATCTGTGACATTTTGGTTCACAGGCCAGTGCTCAATCCACTGAGCCACATAGCCAGGGTCTGAAGAAGGGCACTCTTGATTTTTATTTAGTGACTTAATAGTTAAAACGCTATCTGTACTAGCCTGGCCTTCCCACTTGTCAGTGGAAGTAATGCAGCCCTTCAGAAAACTGTACTCTGATACCAGGCTCTCCATTGGCAGTAAACACACAAGTTAGGCACACTTACCACCTTCAGTTAATATGATTTGTCTAATGTCCTTGTCATTTCATCATCACAAAATAAAATAATAATTTGGTTCTAATTTGGGTTTTGGATGTTGTTGTGAGTGCTGGGTCAGCCTTTGGGCCTCCTTTGGTTGGCAAGTATGGAATTTCCCATTAAAGAACATTAGTTAAATATGAATGCTGACTTACGAGTTACATCATGGGACATCTGCTCCTGGGCCATGGGCTCCTGAGACCCCATTTGTGGGGCCACAGAGCAGTACCTGCTCTGGCTTGGACTGGGTTGACTCATCTACATTATGTCAACAGCTAGTTTGGAAAGTAAAGAAATAATATCAAAATGACATTGGTTGCTCTTTTAAATGATTCTTTTTATTGGCTTCAACACTTCAATTTAAAATAAGAATTCCACTGAATTCACTGATGTTTATGTATTGCCTATCTTCGACTTGGCACTGTGTTAGCACTGGGGATGCAGCAATAATGTGGACAGGCAAGATTCCTCCCTCCCAAATTGACTCTTGAATAGAAAAGCAGTTAAATAGGCCATTACGCTATATGTTGTGATTGAGGAAGCACATATGCTGGTACTTGGAAAGTGAGGTGCACAGTCAGGAGTTGGGGCATGGGGGGTGGTCTCCTAGAGGATGTGGTGTCTAAGGTGGGTGACTTAGGGTGACATAGGAATCAGACAAGAGAAGGTGAGGGTTCAGGGAGAGGGTGAGAGTGAAGAGGGAATGGAAGACGGGGGAAAGAGAGGGCTCTGGTCACCTGTTGGTACATAATAAACTACTCTGAAATTTAGTGGCTTAAAACAATCATGTATTACCTCTTACAGTTTTGTGGGTCAGGAATCTGGGGATGACTGGTGAGGTGGTTCTGGCTCAGGCAGTCATTGGCAGGAGCTGGAACAGGAGGGCTGAGATCTCTCCGTCTTTCCATATTGTCTCAGATCTTCTCCAGGCCATCTCCACATGGGCCAGTGTTGGCTTCTTTACAGTAGAGTGACCCAGGTTATGTGGACTGTGCCGTGGCAGTTGAGGACTTGAAGAAAGTGCATTTCAGGAGCTGGTGGAAGTGGCATGGTGTTTTCTGACCTGGCCTCAGAGTCCAGAATGGACACTGAGTCCATTCTGTTGGGCACAGTGTAAGAGGGGACAGTTCCCCCTACCTCCTGTGCAAAAAGCTGAGACTAGTCCATTAGGTCAAGACAAAGACACTCAGTGTAGCTGAAGTCCAAGGGAACTATAGGAATAGGAAGGTGATGAGACCATTGAGGACTAAAGATCCAGCATGTGGCAGCCTTCCATGCCCTCCTTTGAAGCCTGACTCTTTGAAAAGTGAGCAGGAAACCCTGGAACATTCTGGATCAAAGCGGGGCATTATTCTGAGCCTTAGGTTACCTGTGAGGAGCTGTGGTTCGGAAAGGGGTCATATTAAGAGTAGAGACAATGAGGGGGCAGCAGTTGGGGTGAGGGATGAAGATGGTGTGCAGATGAATGATGCATTGATAGACTCCTGGACGTTGAATCGACAGGTTTGGGGTCTGACTGAATTGGGGTAAAGGATTGGGAGCTGTGGTGTTGGTGCCAGGGACTGTGGCTTGGGCCACTAAGGGGTGGCTACTAAGCATAGGAGCCAGGAAGGAGAGGACCTAGTTTGGGTACAACCCTAGAGTTTCCTTGTCCTCCATTTTATCTGTGGGATCAGGCATAGTTTCTGTGCCATTGTGAGATGTGGATCTGAGCAGGTCCATGTGGCCCACAATCCCAAATCCTGACCTATGCTGGCCATTGCGCCCTTGTCTCCAGGAGAAGGTGGAGTCCCTACAGGGGCACTGTTTCCTTTAAACACCAAAGCTGTGCTGGGGTCTCTGGGCGAATGGGACGTTCGTGCTGCTCAAGAGGCTTTTTGAGGGGGGTTCTGTTTCCAAGATTGTGGCAAAAATACACATCATAAAATTCACCATTTTAACCATTTTTAAGTATACATTAAGTACATTCACCACCGTCCATCTCTAGACATTTTTGATCTTCCCCAATTGAAACTCTGTACCCATTAAACATCAACTCTTGATCCACCCTTCCCACAGCCCTTGTCAATCACCATTCTACTTTTCTCCTCTATGAATTTGACTACTCAGATACCTCATAAAAGTGGAATCATGCAGTATTTGTCCTCTTGTGACTGACTTATTGCACTAAGCATAATGTCCTCAAGGATTATCCATGTCGTAGCATATGTTAGAATTTCCTTCCTTTTTAAGGCTGAACAATATTTCATTTTATGTAAACAGATATACTTTGTTTATCCACTCTTCTGTTGACTGATAGTTGAGTTGCTTTCACTTTTTGGCTGTTGTGAATAGTGCTGCTGTGAACATGAGTGTACAAAGATCTGTTTGAGTTTCTCCTTTCAATTCTTTTGTGTATTTAACTAGTAGTGGAATTTCTGGATCTAATGGTAATTCTATGTTTAACTTTTTGAGGAACCATCGCGCTGTCTTCTACAGCAGCTCCACCATTTTACATTCCCACCAGCAATATACAAGGATTACAATTTCTCCACATACGTGCCCACACTTGTTTTCTAGGCTTTTAATAGCGGCCATCCTAATGGCTATAAGGTGATACCTCTTTGTGGTTTTGATTTGTATTCCCCTAATAACTAGTCATGTTAAACATTGGTCAAAAGGTTTCCATCATAAGGTACCCACCTTCTGGGAGATCAGTACACTTGGTAGTGGAGATATAGTAAACTTGTGGGTCAAGACAGCTGGGGAGGTACATTCATGGGATCACCTGGTCAGATGGAAGGCCCTTAGGTATATTCCTAACACAGGAACACAACAGGCTACCAGTGCAAGGAAGGGCAGAGACAGGGACTCCACTTATGGCAACGTTTGTTGTGAGTCTTTGCTAGCAGACCATGTGCTTGATTCTTTACTTGGCTTGCTGACACTTTCAGTTTTGATCAGTAGGGAAGAATGGGCTGGTGAAAGTACAGGGATATTGAATAAGACTGACCAAGTAATCTAGTGTTTGTAAAAATTAAAAAAGAACACATCAGCCTAAAATTTTCTAAATTCAGAGGAAAATGTAGACTGACATGGCAGACACCATCTATGCCATCCAAGGGACATTATTGTGAGGGGACGAGATGGCTCAGAAGAGAGCAAGGAGTGCCTGCCCATGAGCTATGGAAGGAGGAAAACGAGAGATAGGACTCAGGGCTGGGACTCAGGAGGTAGACCCATGACATGGCAGGACCTGGGAAAACAGTGTTGGTGTGACAGAATGATCTAGGGCTTGAAAACAAAGCTAGAACAGTAAAAAGACTTAAAAAAACTAAGCTGCATTTGGACAAACAATGAGCACACAAAGGTTGGCTCTACTTGGAGATGACGTGGGTGTAGCTCTTTAGTCCTCCAACATCCACTTGTGTAGTCGGAGCACTGGCTTCGCCATGTCAGAAGAGAGCCTTATTCTGCACAGTGCCCCCCACTCCTCCCTGTGAGGAAAATCTGGCCACCGCCTCCTTTGAGAGCTTCAGGATGTGTCTGGGCCTGGCGGCCTTGCTGGGCAGTCCTCAAGCCTGCCTGTGCTTTTGCTCATTCATCTCTTTCCACCTGAAGAAGCTGGCTCTTCTGCCTTCTACCTGTCCACAGGCAAACCCAGATGTGCTCTTCCTCTACTGGGAAGAACTCTGGGTGTGGGCAGTGCCTTGCCATGTGAGTTGGGCCCATGTGCAGGCAGTCTGCTCTGGATGGTGTTTATGAATCTGGGTGATCAGAGTCTCTGGGGAGCTTTTCTATCTTTATCTGCTCTTTCCTCACATTTGGAAAGTCTGATGAGGTGAATTAGAAGCGGGGCATGGGCTGTCTTGTTAACAAGTATCCAGGCATTTGTAAAACCCAGGTAAACTTGGGCATCCTGTCAGGAGGTATGAGGGAGAGAACCACCACCAGGGGCAGCTCTCATACTAGACCCACCCAGAATTCCCATGTGAGGGAGGAACTCTGCTGAGATGGCTCTGCTGGGGTGCTACTGAAGACATGTTAGCAGGTGGTGACAGGCTCTGGTGGCGTGGTCTGCAGCTCTCCCCACTCACCTTGGACTTCATCTTTGAATGGTGTGGAAGGTCCACACAAGAGAATTGTGTCTAATATCATGGTGTGATCTGGGCCAACATGCTTTTGACATGAATACAATTCAGATTTTCCCAGCGCTCCTCTTTTATAAGCAAAGGTTATACTCATGTCTTACTCATGGGTCTCCCTTGTTTAGACTTTTGGATCCATGACGTTGGCATAGAAGAGCCCCACATGTAGACTAGGGCCTCAAAAGATGTAGTAGGCCCTTTTGACATCTTAGGAAAGGGGTCATCAGCTTCTATGGCACCTCTCCAGTGGAGGGGAGCTTAGTTTTCCCAGGCCACTATCATCATGTGGAGACAGTTGTGGTCACTAGAAATGCCCTTCTTACAGTGAGTGTGACTCTACCACTCCAATGTGTGTCTCTTTTCTTGCCCATGGCAATGCTGTAAACACATGAAGACATGAATGCACCTCCCCTAAATCTTATAACCTCTAGGCCAAACAGGCTACTAGCACTTCTCAAAGTTTACTGTGCAAATGAATTACTGGGGGATCTTGTGAAAATGCAGATTGAAATTCTGGGTCTCTAACAAGCTCCCTGGTAATGTGAAGGCCATTGGTTCATGGTCCACACTTACAAAGCCTGGGCTGAAGGTTAAGAGTGCCCAATAGTGAGGGAGCTTGAGTGCCTAGCTTGGCCCCTCAGTGACTGTGTGACCTTGGGATAACATGAGGGTGAAGAGAGCACCTCCCATAGGGTTGTTGTGAGGATAGAGTCCAGGTTCAAAGCACCCCTCTCAGTGGTGACCTCTTGGTCATTTCCCACTGAACAGTCCCAGTACCTTTGATCATTCCCTGGAGGTACTCTATTTATGTACCCCCTCCAGGAGATATTTAGAAGGGTTATAACATAGTAAAGGGTCAGTACACTAAACAGAAGATACAGGCATGGCCTTGACCTACAATTTTTTCAAACAATATTTTCACAGTTCTCACCACTATCTTATTGAACACAATGGTAGAAATGGTGATTTTTCTAGGCACCATTACTTCAGAAGCTAAAGGACATATCAACAAAGGTCTATCCTGGGAGGTTACGCTGGCTCCATTTTTGTGCTGATTAGAAATGCTAAAGAATTTAGCTAAACTAATACACTTTGATAAAGTGAGACAATCTATTACTATTTACCAAATGTTATCATTTTTGATACATAGATTAAAGCTGGGGCAGTTCTGGTTTCTTCATGAGCTGACGCACTTCTTTGTGTTTCCTAACTCAGCTTTGGTGCCATCTGCTGTACAAAGCCCCTTTTCCTTCCAGGCTGTATTATGTACTCCTCAGACCAGCCTATTAAGTGACTTAGCACATGGGACTGTCATGGATTTTCTTCTTTACTAGATTTTAATTCCCTGGGTGCAGAGACCAGGTCTTATTATCATGGCATACCTTCAGTGCCTGGTAAAGTGCATGGCACAGATCAGGGACTCTGAAAATATTTGTAAGAGAAAGAGGAGAGACTTATTTGCAGATGAGTTGGTCTCCACTGACTTTTGTCCCCTGCAGGTAAAGTTTTCTGCTTCTTAGGGATGTAGGGACACAGCACTTTGCTGTAAGGGAGAGACCTTCCTTCCAGCTGCCTTGCTGGGGAGCCAGGTGTCCTTACTCCCTAATATGAGTAAATGTTGCATTCCACCAGATGCCCTTCTCTTTGCATCCACAGGGGCTTAAGAGAATTGAAAAGTTGACCTTGATTTCCAAATGCTCGCCTTTATGTTTTCAGTTCCATCAATAACCTTGCTCATATTGCTTTTAAGACAGAAGATTACTGCTTCCTTAAATATAAGTTTCCCTTATATAAAGTGTATTTTGCCTTGTGGGGACATGGTTGTTTTTAACTGAGGGATATTTCTTTTGTTAAGGAAATTATCTTCTTTGGCCTTGAAAATTTTAAAATGAGATATTATTTTTCCTATTTAGGTAAGATGACAACAGGCAAAGAGGACACTTGGCAATTTGGTGGTAGAGCTGAGATCACGACTTTGTTCTCTTTGCACCCTCATGTGTGTGTCACTTGTGGGATCCAGGCTTCGCCGGCAATGGCATGTCTACCTTCACTCTGACTCATCACGTAGCTGACTCACCAGGTGTAGATAGAGATTATGGCATCAGGCTGGGGGATTTGTGTAGTATTTTCACAATGAAATGAAGGTGTAACCACATTTGTTCGGATAAGAAACAGGTATAAAATCCTGAATCCAAATCACAAACTTGGAAAATGCTCAAGCCCTTGTATTTGTGTGGTTTGGGGACTTGCTGAGCTGGGTGCCTCTCCATCTTCCCAGCCTGGAAACAGCATCTGTGCAAAATGGCTCCTTTCCAAAAACCAAACCAAACTGAAACAAAACCCAAAAATCCACCCAAGGACAGCACATTTTGTGTGGTCCCCTCCACAGCTGCCCTTTTAAACAAGGAGGGAAGCACTTTTGTCCCTATCTCTCCCGAATCACAAGAATGATGGGGCTTCAGAGGAAGTCCCCAGTGACAGGCCATGAGGACTGGCCTGGCTTCCCTCCCAGAATGGTTGCCCACTGCGGGCCTCTCTTCACACACCTGCACTGCTCTTGGAGGTGCAGAGGTGGTTATTGTACTCTGCTCTCTTGAATTGATTCAGATACTTTCCTCCAAATCGCCAAATACAACTCCCTTTTGAGCACAGAACACAGCTACTGGTCACTAAGTTGGGATAACCAGGGCCTGACTCAGGTAACAGATGATCCTCAATGGCTGCCTTGGGTCCTTCTCAGCTTTGCCTCCTAGCAGCAGTGGCGATCTTGGCCCCAAGAAGGCATGGTCAGGGGTTGAAGGGTCAAGGAGGGTCACTGGAACTGCAGGGGATGCCAAAGCTGCTGATCCGTTCACATGTGACGATCCTGCATGGCCTGCAGGCCAAGATGGAAGCCCTGGAGGGCAGGTGGCCTTTTACTCACCAGCTGAGACCCCCCACTATCCACAGAAGAGACAGGAGTCCAGTGACAAAACCACATCTATAAACGTGTTTCACTTTTTAAAAGGTAGCCTTTTCTTTATCAGGAAACAGCTTTCAGGGGAAAGATTTCTTCGTAAAGAAAACCCATTCTTTCAGATAAACGTTCCTGCCATATTGTCCTGTGTCGGTTGCCAGCCACGTCCATTTGAGCTGAGCTGGTAATGGCTGCTGCCTCAGAGTGATAGGGTGAAGCCATCCCGGCGCCATGTCCCTGAGGGGCTGTGCTGGGTGGTCTGCTTGGCCTGCAGGGTTCAGTGCAGTGTTTCTGGGGGCCTTAGCCTGCCCTTGAGAAGGAGTGGGCCAGGTGTTGGAGCTGTATAGCCCTGAGGAGTCAGGGTGGAGCCACCTTAGTGGCAGGGCCAGAGGAGAAAGACAGGGAGGAAGGGAGGAGAAGGGAAAAGGAGTGGAGCAGATCTGGGGGCCAGGAAGGGGCTTGGAAGGGCCAGGTCATGCCAGCAGTGCCCTTCCAGGGAGCGGAACCATAGGGGTGCCCTTCAGGTGGTGTGTTGTCAGGATCTTCACTTCCTTTGAGGCTTTAAGGATCTTAAATGGCTAAGTATATGGTGTGTGTATGTGAGCATAGCAATTGATTGTTCTGGGGGAGGGGGAACTAAGCTTTTCTGGGTTTATTGTGGAGGTGTTAGTCTGCTGTAATTCTCAAGAAATTCCTTCTGTGGCAAAGTCCTCTAGATCATTGGTGGAGATGATGCCCAGGCTTGGAGCATCCACCCCTTCCTCCCCTGGAATCTGGGGAGGCTCACTGGTAGACTGGCCTGCAGTATGCTGGGTGCGGTTGCCCTGAGGCCCACGGGTTGGCTGAGGGTCAGCATTGTGGGTACTCTGGGTCCCAGGGCAGGCTGCCTCAGTGGTATCAGGGCCCTGCCTAAGGAAGGTGGGGGCAGAGAGCTGAGAGGAGCAGCGCAGTGGCATCAAGGCAGTTGCAGGCAGGGGCCGGATGCCGGGGTACAGTATGTAGGGGGTAGTAAGCACATCCGGCAGGGGTGACTTGGGGGACCCCTCCTCAGAAGATGGGATGGGAACCTCGACATATTTGCCTGTCTGTGGGTCATAGAAGGTTTTGATTTTCACCTGAAGTGGCAGATCGAAGACAAAGTACTCTCCAGATTGGGGGTCTTGGAGGACCTTCTGCATGGCAGGGTAAGGGAGTAGGGGCATGAAGGACTGGGGCTCCCCAGGCTGCCTCCTGACTGGCTCTGAGAAGGTGGACACTGAGTGTCGGTGCAGAGGAGGGGGCAGGGCACGGATCTCGGGGAACCTGGGCAGTAGCCTCTCTCCAGGGGACCAGAGCCTGTTCTCTGAGTCTTCCAGGCAGAGCTTTTCCTCCTGGGATTTACCATACATTTCCTGTGCCTGGTCAGTCTTTCTCCTCTTGCTTGCCAGCTTCTTTGCCCGCCTCAGGGCCTTTTCTGTTTTGGGCGGGACCGCTGGTGGCTTGGCCGCCATGCTTTCTTGGTGAGCAGAAGGCTCTGCTTTTTCAGGGAGGACTGCTGAGCTGGTGGCCACATCCAGCAATGAACCTCTTGGAGAGAGTGTCCTGAGGTCTTCTGCTGATCGTTCAATCTGGGGGTCAGAACTGGTTTCCCACGTGAAAGCATGTGTTAGGTCCTCCCTGCGGGCTACCCTGGCAGGGCTGCGATTAGCCCAAGGGCTGGCATGGGAAGGCTCCCCTGGCATCAGGCCCAGTTCACTGGGGCCCTGAGAAGCATCATCCCAAACACTGCTGGTGGCAGGGGAGTAGGCGCTGCTCTCCTCCAGAGAGCTGGTGTTGGGGGAAGTTGCCATCTCACCAGGGGCCAGTCTTCTCCCTGAGGGCCCTGCTTTGGGTGTAGACAAAAAGTGACCTTTGAAATCTTGTGTCTGTTCTTCCCAAGAGGTCCCGAGCTGCTGTGGAGGTGGCTGGTCTCCTAAGTCACTTTCAGGCAAAGAGATCATAGGGATGCACCTTGGAGCCTCCAGCTTCCCCTGGTCTGTGGAATTGCTCTTGCCATCAATCACAACTTTCCATGTGGTATCTGGGGGTGGCTTCAGCCCTTCATCCTCTGCTGCAAGTAGAATGGATGAGACATTCTCCTTTGTCTCCATCCTGGCCACACTGGACACCCACCTGTTTTCCTCTGTGCCCTTGCAGGCCACATGCTTTAAGTGTGGGCCCTTCATGCCAACAGTGGGTGTCAGGGTGCTGGGCATTTCCTGGCTCCTGGGGCCACAAAGACCAGTGTCATCTCCCAAGCCTGGCCTTGACAATTCCTCCTCTTTGTGACCACTGCCCAGTGGGTCCTCTGAGGACAACGCCCTCAGAAGGGGCAGCATGATGGGTTTTATCACAGGGGTGGCCCTGAGGGTGTTGTCTTTGATTGAAAACAGTATGTGCTTGTTTGAAGTGGAAGATGGTGAGGGGGTAAGGTCTTTGGCATGTGAGAGGCCTGCATCTTTACTTCCCCCAATCCAAGTGCCTCTGAAACTAGCTTCCTCCTTCGATGGCTTCCTGGGTCTCCCTCCAGACACACTTTCCCCCTCTCCTTGCAATGCACCCCCCTTGCTCTGCTCCTCCATGCATGTGTGCCCATTACCAAGGGCACAGTACTGTAGCTCGTCTTTGCTCAGCACTTTCTCTTTCTCATCCTTCTGACTGTCACTTGTACTCATGTCATTCCTCCTGTCTCCCCACTGGCTCTCAGTAAACCACGTCTTTTGCTGATCCTCAAATGAGGCAAAGGACTGATCTGAAGAGCTGGTGCTGAATTTGGCCTTACTTTTGAGGCCTGGCATAAAATCAGACTGGCTGTCACTGTAAAACACATCTTCCTCCTCAGGAGAAAGGGGCCCTGGGGAGAATTTCTGGCTGAAATTTGGATTCTGAAGTCCTTCCTCTCTCTTGGATTCTGTCTCTTGAGAGACAGATCTTGAGAACCCATTCTCTAGGCTGGCAGTCTTCAGTTGCTCCTCGGGCCTCTCTACCTCAGGCTCTCTGCTGCAAAGCTTCAGGGACAGGTGTTTCCTGGGGCAATGTTCCCCGGAGTCTGGACACCAGCTGGACCTGGCAGCACCCATATCTGAATCTTCTTTGGTGGCATCCTTCTCATAGCTGTCCTGGTCAGCAGCCTCCCCATTTATACAGAAGAGGGTTTTGGTGATAGCTGGAGGTGAGCTAAGGGTTAGATAGTTGTCTGCAGAGGTTGTACCAGGATCAGCTTTAGGGTCCTTTTGGGTACTGGTGTGCGACAGAGAAGGAGGGTCAGCTGGTTTCTCCTTAGAAAGCTCTTTTGGGGAGCTTTCCTCAAGCCCATTGGGAAGGATGCCATTGATCACAGGTTCTTGCTTGTCTCTGGTTTTCTCATTGAGGCCTTTTAAGAGAGGTGAGGGACTACTGTATGTGCTCTTAATGCACTTACGCACATCCTTGAGGTTGAACAGCAGGCTAGGGGCTTTGGATTTGTAGCTATCCTGAGATGGACACTCACTGGGCTCCTTCTCTTGGTATCCATTCTGCTGCCCTGGAGGTAATGGGGTTATCTCTACTGGTGGGCTGTTGGATGAATCCAGGACATGTTTGGTGGGTATGATGGGGGTCAGAAGCTCACTGATGTTAAAAGGAGGATTATAGCAGTCATTGGGGTCCACAGCATTGTCAAGAGCATCATTTTCTGGAAATTGCCCTTGGGGATTGTGCTTTGTATACAAGGCTGGGCCTCTCCTGTTCTGCTTCTCTTCTGAAACATCTTGTGCACTTTCTTTCCCTCCTTTGTGAGTCTTTGGTTTTCTCCATGGGGGCTGGGATGACTTCACCTGGTCAGGTTTTGAGTTGGAAGCTTTTTCCTCCATAAGGAACACTTGAACTCCTGGGTCCCTACATCTCCAGGGTCCAGATGTGGAGAGAGCTCCTGCTGTCAGTCTGTTCTCTTCTTGACCACAGTTGGCATGGAGTTGGCAGGGAGAGACTTTGTGCTCAGGGGCTTGGGACTCTCTTAACAAGGGTGTGTCCTCATAATGTTTGGGTGATTTGTTTTCAGGGACAGCCTCAGTAGGGTCCTTTCTCTCCAGAAGCCTTGGTTGGTGGGTGCTCCATGATTTGAAAGCACTGTTTTCGCTGTGAAGGAAGGTGCCTTTGCGAGCCCACTCCTTGCTTCTTCCAGGCTCTCCCATGGCTGGCTTCTGGGGTAGAGAAGGGAACTTGGACTCCAATGAGTTGGCTACATTTTCAGGTGTGGGGAGGAAACTACTAGAGCCCTGACAGGCCATTTCAGGACTTTTGGGGGACTCCTGCTCTCCATGCTTTCTACAGGGCTGGTGGCTATTCTGATGGGTACTGGAGACTTCTGCAGGTACCCTCCTCACAGTCAGAAAGGCAGAATCAAAGCAGAAGTTGACACCACTCTCTGGAAGAGGAGCAAATTGGGGGGGATTTTTGATAGCTGGAGGCTTGTTGGTAGGAGGTCTGCTATCACATTGTTGGCTCTCAGTCCTGTCAAAAGATTTAATTAATGAGGACACTTTGGAAATAGGTTTGTTGCTGTTCCTCAGGCCAGAAACTGGCACCTCCAGTCTCCTCTGGGCTGGTGTCAGTGTGGGGCTGCTTTTGGGATACTTTTCCTCACCTTGAACGTATTTAGGTAGCTGTTGAAACGTGGCTGCCCAGCCTGCATGCTCTGTACCTTGCGATGGTAATTGGCTCCAAATGCCGCTTTTTCTGTGGGTGTGGCTCACTGTTCCTTGGTGAAAATTCACAAACACTTGGCGGCTGATATCTGGGGATAGGGCCAGGTCAGAGTCACTGAAAGATGTGTCTTCTGAGATGCACAAACTCCGAAATGCCCGGTCTGTGAGGCTGCTCACCTCCCTGTCAGCATCATCCAGCACACTGCCAATGCTCGAGGAGTCGCTGAACCCATCCATGTACTTCTTGTTCCCTTGCATCATCCGATGGCTAGGAAGCCTGTCCCTGCTCAGTCAATGAGCACCTCTAGGTAATGATTCTGGAAGGGTTAAATGTAGCCCTCTTTCCACAAAATTAGAGCTTCCTGTCAATCCAATGCAGTTTCAGAGTGGGATTTTTTTCTCTGTGAAAGGAAGAAGAGCAAGATATGAATGAGATATCTAACTTAGTGGCTCCATACAAGACTTACACACTGGTACAGATGGGTAATGGTCCTTGTGATAGTTAATTTTATGTGTCAACTTGGCTGGGCCCTGGTGCCCCATTTTTGCTCAAATGCCAGTCTAGATGTTGCTTTGACAGTCTATTTTTTTAGACTTAATTAACATTTAAATCAATAGACTTGGTATAAAGCAGATTACCTTCCTTAATGTGGGTAGGTTGTGTCCAAAAGATTGAGAACCCCCCGAGAAAGAGAGAATTCTACCTTCTGTTTTTGGACTGTAGCTGCAACATCAGCTCCTTTGCTGCCCAGCCTACTGGCCTGCACTGCAGATATCGGGCTTGCCAACCCCACAATTGCGTGAACCAGTTCCTTAAAATAAATCTCTCTCTAATGACATTTTGGCCAATGACTGACTGCATGTATAATGGTGGTTCTACAATATTAAAATAGAGCTGAAAAATGCCTGTTATTTAGTGATGTCATAGCCATCATAATGTTGTAATATGATGCATTACTCCTGTTTGTGGTGATGTAGATGTAAACAAACCTGCTGCACTGCCAGTCATATGAAAATAACACGTACAATTGTGTACAGTATGTAATACTTGATAATGATAATAAATGGCTGTGTTACTGGTTTACATAGTTACTATACTTTTTATTGTTATTTTGAGGTACTTTCTACGTGTAAAAATGTTTTCTGTAAAATAGTGTGCCACATTACACCAGTGGCAACCTCATACACCCATGTTTACCAAGTCTCTTGATTGCATTGTTTTCTTTTGTGCTTGATTTAATTTTGTGTTGTTTTGTATAGTGACATGTTGTATAGGCTCATAGCCTAAGAGCAATAGACTGTATCATATGGCCTAGGTGTGTAGTAGGCTGTACCATCTAGGTTTGGGTAAGTACACTTGATGATGTTCATACAATGACAAAATTGCCTAAGGACCCATTTCTCAGAATGTATCCCCATCATTAAGTGGCGCATGACTGTGTATGTATACATTTTATGGTTTCTGTTCCTCTGGGGGACCCTGACTGATATAGTGCCTAAAGTTCAGGTGTGTCATTTATGCAGAGATATCTTCTCTGGCATTCCATAGGGTTATCCCCCCTCACTCTCTCTCTCTCTCTCTCACAGTGGCTGGTTTATTTTCTTCATTGTACTGAGCACAATCTAAAATTAAATTTACTTCTTTGTTGCCTATCCCATCATTAGACTGTAATAACCAGGAGCTTAGGAGCCATTAAGCTGACCGTTCACTGATTACCCTTGTCTCACAGCCATGAAAGAGGGCACAGTCCTCCAGAACCTACCTTTCTTGGACTCTCTCACTCTCTGCTTTGCCCTTGGATATGGCCAATGGAAGGTGCCAGTAGGATCCTGGAGGGAAGGGGAGCTTGCCCTTGCCCCTGGGGCTGCAGGAGGATGTCCCCACTCTTTTTGAGTGACTCCACATCCTGCAGTCTCCCTAATTCTGCCTAAACCTCTATCATAGACCCTTCATTACATTCTATTTTTTTTATTTTTAAAATCACAGTGAAATATACACTTCATAAAATTTACCATCTTAACCATTTTAAGTGTATAGTTCAGTAGTGTTAAGTATATTCATATTGTTGTGCAAACATTACCACCATCCACCTCTTTTTTAGCTTGCAAAACTAAACTCTGTACCCATTAAATAACTCCCTATTCTCTCTTCCTGCCAGCCCCTGAAACCACCATTCTACTTTCTGTCTGTATGAATTAGACTATTCTAGGTACCTCATATGAGTGGAATCATATAGTATTTGTCTCTTTGTGATTGGCTTATTTCACTTTGCATAATGTCCTCAAGGTTCATCCATGTTGTAGCATGTGTCAGAATTTCCTTCCTTTTTAAGGCTGAATAATATTTCGTTGTATGTAAGTACCACATTTTGCTTACCTATCCATCTGTCAATGGTCCCTTAGGTTGCTCCCACCTTTTGCCTATTGTGAATAGTGCTGCTATAAACATTGATGTCCAAATATCTGTTCCAGATCCTGTTTTTAATTTTCTCAGGCTCAAACCCAGAGGTAGAACTGCTGGGCCATATGGCAATTCTATTTTTAATTTTTGAAGAAACCATCATACATTTTTTCATAGCAGCTGTATCATTTTACATTCCACCAGAGTGCACAAGGGTTCCAATTTCTCCAAATCCTTGACAGCACTTATTATTTTCTGTTTTTGGATAGTAACCATTCTAATGGGATTGAGGTGGTACATTAATTCCCTTTTGGGTCCTGTCTGAGGTTGCTGCTTTGTGCTGGGACCCTGACTGCCATGACCTTCAATGCTTAGAATAGGCCTGGCTTGAAGCAGGCAATAAGTAAATGAATACATAAAAAATAGACAAAATAGCAAGTTTAGAACCTAGAGTTGGCCTGAGTAGTGGGCATTTGGGACAGCGATCATGTGGCAGGTGCTGTGTCTTCAGCTGACAGTGGAGCACTGTGAGGTGGCAGCCCATTCACATCAGCAGCAGGCAGAGCAATAATAGTCAGAGCTTTAGGGATGGGAGGCAGGGCCCACGTGGCAGGAGTCCCAGTTCAGTCCTTGCTCCACACGCGGGACTGTGCATCCTCACAGGCCCAGTGCTACTGTGCTAGCAGCGCTGTGTTTCAGTCCCACGGGCCAGCCATCCTCGCGGTTTGTTGTTTACTGTCTCTGGACCGTAGCACTCCGATGAGCTTCCAATTGGATTTGTGGGCTGACCGACTTGCTTCATGAATGAAAGAAATGAGCAGAGGCTGCTAGATAAAATGACCCAGAGTTCTGGCAAACAGAATGAGGTGACAAGGAACTACTGACCTACTTTGGGAAGCCTCTATACATACTCCTTAGCCCTGCCTTGAAGGTCAGGGCTGCTTGCTCTCTAGAAGGCACAGTTCCCGCCTTTTAGAAGGCTGTACGAAAAGGGAGAGTGTCTGCCTCAGACCCTGATGGCTGGCTAATTTCACTCCTTCCCCCACTTTCTCTCTTAACCACTCATGTTCTTAGAATCCTGTCCAACCAAGTGTGGCCAGGTTGTGGTGCAGCTCTGGTACAGGGATGGAAGTATTGGGATACCTAGGAAAATCCATGCATTCCGATTAGAGGAGTGATCTCTGCTGTCCCCTCTCTGTTGGTGCTTTTCCTCCTGCTTTGATGCAGACACCAAGACTGAACTGAGTGTATTTTTGGCATGGCTGCTATAACAGAGTGCCATATACTGAGTGGCTAAAACGGCAGACATATATTCTCTCACAGTCCTGCAGTTTGGATGTCCCAAATTGAGGTATCAGTGGGAGGGGTTACTTCTGAGGGCTGTGGGGGAAGGATTTACTCCAGGCCTCTCTCCTTGGCTTATAGATGCACCATCTTCTCCCTATGTCTCTTCACATGATCTTTCTCTGCATTTATCTCATGTCCAAATTTCTCCTTTTAATGAGGACATAATTTTAAAGCCCACCCGAATAACTTCATCTTAACTATTACATTTGTATTGACCCTATTTCCAAAGATTCCATTCTGAGCTACTGGGGATTAGGACTTTACCATACAAATTTTGGGGGGATACAATTCAACTCAGGACACCAAGGCATTCACTATACAACTTGAGGGATGAGCAATGACCGCTAAGGCCAATGGACTGAAGATGGCAATGTGGACAGAAGAGCTGTCCTTGGTCTTCGATGGCACAGCTGAGTTGTGAGCCCATGCTACAGCCATCTCCTTCTAGGATCTGTGTTATTGGAGTGGGGTGGGGGAACCTTAGTGTCTTCGGCCAATGTAAGTTAAATTTTAGGCCCCTTGTAGTTCTACTGATATAGGTCCTACCAGGTGTCTTCTGGTGTTCTGAATGGTGAGGTTTTTATCCTGGGAAATAGCTGAAGTCAGTAATACCAGGGTTTTTACACTTCTACATTAAGATGAAAATAAGATAGTTGGAGATCTAAATTTAGAATTTTAGGGTTAAGTAAACACCCTCTCCAATTTAATATCCCCTACTGTTAGCAGATATTTGTGATTTCTTTTGAATACTCAGCTTCTATCTTTTTTCTCTGAGTAAAAACACTCTGTACCTTTGGGAGAAATTCCTCTCTCTATAGCACTCAGTTTTGGTGAGGTTGAAAGTCAAGCTGCCAGCTGAGACCACCTTGGGCCAAGTGCAGATGTGAGACCCAGGTTAGACCCGCCGTTCATTTGTCCTGGAGAGACACAAGGCTGGGAACTCACTCAGGCATCCTTCGCAGTGTCAGAGCTCCCTGTTTGCCCTTTCCCCACCTGGAATTTCAGCCTTCATCTTGAGTCTACAAGGGTTACAGTTTCCTTTGAAACGTGTATGAATTTTCATTTAATTTGTCCAGCGTCTATTTCTGTTTTGTGTGACCAAAGAACCCTACAATTCCAGGCAGTAATGAAGGATGTTCACTGATATTTGGGAACTTGGAAAATAACCACATTCCTTCTGCTTCAGGAAAAAGGGAGACCTCCCTATTGGTAAATTTATTCAAATAATTTCTTCAATTCTGATTTGATTTACCTGGGTTCAGTTGGGATAGTTGTTAAGTTGGCCTCATTATCCCTTCCCCATCTGCCAGTACCCCATGAACAACTAAAGGTGCTTCCAGACGCTGACCCTTGACTTGGTGGTTTCATACCTGTTACAGCAGTGAGAGCTGCTTGTGCCTACCTTGCTGGGTTTTAGGATCTGTAGTTTTAAAGCTTCTCTTCATGCTTATGTTTTCTGTCATTACTGCCCATCTAGAAAAAAAGAAAGAGGAAAAATAAATTCAGTGAAACCCAGCTGACCAAAGGGCTAAGAACATGTTCAGTGCAAAAGCTATCTTCAAATATCAGTAATACACTGGTTTTCATTTTTTTAAATCAACACTTGAACTCAACAAAATTCCAAGCATAGTCATTTTCAGTGAAAACCAATATGAGGCCAATTTTTTCAAAATATTTTATTTATTTATTTTTAGAGAGAGAGGAAGGGAGGGAGAAAGAGAGGGAGAGAAATATCAATGTATAGTTGCCTCTCACATGGCCCTCACTGGGGACCTGGCTGCAACCCAGTCATGTGCCCTGACTGGGAATCAAACCAGTGACGCTTTGGTTCTCAGCCCATGCTCAATCCACTGAGCTACACCAGCCAGGTCTGGGGCCAATTTGTATTCCTTCCAATATTTCTTAATTTGTCTATGGTCCAAAAAATCTTCAGGAACCTGCTTTAAGCCTTTAAGATTTCTAATATGATTGATCCAGTTGAGAAATGTTTTTGCTAGTCAGATCTGACCAGAGGCCCTTTTCTTTCTATGTGAATTAGTAACTCTAGTTTTGCAATAAAGGGAATCAGAGCAGCTGAACTTAAATCCACATGTCTAGCAGTAGCACCGTGTTTGATTTATTGTTGACAGGAGGCTTGACTATCTATTTTGACAGCTAAAACAACCAAAAAGCTGCCCAGGAGAATTTTAAGAGTTCTGAGAATAAAGTGTAAAGTCACTAAATCCACTACACACACTTTAAAGGCAGATCACAAGACCTCCCTTATCTCGCAGTTCCTGAATATTCATCTAGTCCACAGTAGTTCATTAATTATATTTACAATCATAATAACTCAAATTAGTTGAGTACATTTCATTTGAGACTCACAAAGTTGCTTTATGTCACCACCTATCCCTGACTCCCAGGCTCTCCTTCATGTTCCCATGGCAGCTGGGTTTACTTTTTCAGTAGGTTACATGTTGTAAATACATATCTTATGTCTAGAAATTGATGATTATTTCTTTCTCTCAAATAGAAGGAAAATTCTTTAAATCCAGAAAGTGTACCTTATTTCCCTCTGTGTACCAAACATACCCACACAGAATACAAATAAATGCGAATGGTGATACTCTGAAGTGGATATCTTTATTCTGAATTTTTCTAGAGGGCAAAAAAGACACAGAAAAGAAGGAGTAAGAAAGAAGAAAAAAATTCTACTGAGAAGGACCTCTGGCCTTGGGTCTTCAGGCCATCTGAACAATTCAGAGTGACCAGTTTGTGTCACTGATTAGTGAGCCCACTCCACTTCCTGCAGCTCCACAGAGGTATCACTTAGGGATGAGAATGATATTAATACATATCTAACATTATGAGGATGAGGCAGGTACAGAAGGATGTAGTTACTTTTATTAGTAAACATTTAGGGGACCTATCTGTGCTTGGGTTCGTGAACTCACTGTCATTGCTGCTGACGTGTATTTTTCAGAGGTCAGCACAGAACTCTCTTGTTCACTGCTTTGGGTCATTTGAAGGAAGCCAACTGAATTGGTGAAAAGTCTGGCTCATAGAACTCTTCTCAGGTAAAAGGGTGTAGTTACCCTCATCAGATATAAATGAGAAAAAAATGCATATTGCTAAGTCACGTTATGAAAAAAGGTCTGGAATCTGTCCTAATGAATACATAGAAACAAAAATTAATATTGAACCATGGCATGGTAAGTTCCTATTCACATCTATAGCCTTCAGAATAGTTTGTTCTTAAATGCTTCCTATCTCCTCCTTATCTCCTATTATTCCCTTAACTAATTTTGCTCTGCCTTTAGTTCCACCCACCCCACTGGATCTGCTAACAAGTAATCTTTGTTCCTCATCTGACTTAACTTCTAAGCTGCAATCATGACTATTGGCTACTGTCTTCCTGAGAAGCTCTCCTACCTTGACCTGTGGTAATATACAATCTCCCCCTGCCCCACCTTGAATGATCAGTCTCTTATTTTACTTTCCTAAATGGTTGGATTTCCTCCACTCTCAGCCTCAGGACCACTTATCTTCCCCACATGGTCTCCATAGGGACAATTTCACCTGCACCTGTGGTCATAGGGAGAAGTTACACTGATGGCGTGTGCAGCCAAGCCACTGGTCTGGGCTTTAGGCCCGATCTCACACTGCCCACCGGAGAGCTGCACACCTATGTCTCACAGCTCCACAAACTCACATCTAAAACAGAAGCCATGACCTTCCCACAAGCCATTTCTCTTTTGGGATTCCAAGAATTTATGACTTCTACTTCTCCTTCTCTTTGTCTCCCCCATCTGATCCATCTGTCTCCTCCCCATTGCTAGGGTCATCTATTTGAATCAAAATATGTCAAACAAAATAAGTCTAAATGAGCAGCTCCATAAATCAGCTTTTTCTCACAATGAACAATGAAATATCCTTTTTATAGTCACTACTATTCTATCTTCTACAATGTCTTCTCACATGATGCTTTTTTCTATGTCATATTGCATGATGCTGTTGAACTATCATGGACTGGAATATACTGCATTTTGCAGAAACAATGCTCTCTTGCTCTCTCTCCTGACCCTTTACAAATGCCTCTGCATGGCCCTCAACATGACCTTGAGAGGGTGAAGCTGGACATCTCCCCACATTCTTCTCCCTCTAGGCCTATGGTACACTTGGATGAGGGAGCTACAGGCTCAGGTGGGTCCTGGCATGGCTCCTTGGAGTGGTAGTCCCTCTGCCTGGAATGTCTCTCTCTCTCTGTTCCCTGGTCACAAACAGCTGGCCACTTCCTCTTAAGTTCTACTATTCCTTGTAGATTTAAAAAAAAAGTCACCTGTATTGCTTTACTGCACTTTGTCTGCAATGAATCTATCTTTCCAAGAAGGCTTTGAGCTCCTGGAAGTGAGGTGTCCAGCCTTGATTATCTTTGACTGACAGGATGCCTGGTGTGTGGTAGTCACTGGTCAATGTTTTCAGCTACCCTTGCTGAGTGCGCTTCTTGGGCCCCAAGGATGTGATGACAGAGGGTTGCTGCAAGTGTGCAGTGTGCAAATGGAGGGCTACAAGCTCTGCTGCCCCATGTTCTCTTTGTCTCCCTTGGGGCTCCCAACCAGCAGCTGGCCCAGGCCTGAGAGTTCACACAGCCCCAATTCTGCTGGTCTTCCCCAGGCTGTGAGGACAGGAAGTGGTAAGGAGAGGAGACTTCCCCTAGGGGCCCTGATCTAGATCTCCACATACAACCACTCATCCAAGCCCCATGACTGAGGAAGTGTGACAGGCCCACAGAACCAGAGCCCCAATTGGTGACTCCAGGAGGCCCCAGCTTCAGCACAATAATCATCCATGTGGATGTGAACTATCAGCTTAATTTCTGAGATGACAATGGAGCTTCAGAGAGGTGAAGAGAATGTTCCACGTCAACAAGTTTTTTAGTATAAGAGGTCTGTCTGGAAAAAGTCCAGTCATTGTTAATTTAACAAGAAAGGTGTGTGTGATGTGACCTGGAAGCCAAGGAGAGTGGACTGGAATGAACAATGACTTCACTGTACTAGTCAGTGGCGGTGGTAGATGCCCTTGACTGAACATGTGCATTTTGTGGCCATTGCATTCAAAATGACTGAACGAGCAGAGCAACAAATCTGCATCAAATTTTGCATTAAGCTTGAACATTCCTCCGAGTAAACTATTTGGATGATTAAAAAGGCTACAGCTATGGGCAACTGGTGATTGGCAGCTTCATCACGACAATGTGCCTGCTGATGCATCATGTCTCATGCAGAATTTTTTGGCAAAACATAAAAATCACCAGGTGTCTCAGACCCTCTACAGCCAAGAATTGGTGCCTTGTGACTTCTAGCTTTTCCCCAAACTAAAATCACCTTTGAAAGGGAAGAGATTTCAGACCACTGATGAGATTCAAGAAAATATGATAGGGCAGCTGATGGTGATTGGGAGTACTGTGTGAGGTCCCAAGATGTCTACTTTGAAGAGGACAGAGGAGTCATTGTCCTATGTCAATATTTCTAGTACTTTCTTCAATAGATGTCTCTATTTCTCATATTACATGGCTGGATACCTCCTGGACAGACCTATGTCCCATGCAATATTTGAATATACTTTTCATTAGTTAGAGTTATCTTTAAAATTAATTATCACATACTTAAACTAAAAATACAAACTCATTGTTTATATGAAATTCAAATTTCACTGGATGTCCAGTTTTTTATTTGGCAACCTGATGTTTTCATCAACTTTTAGGATTCAAGGTGGAACACATATGGAAGAGGCCAGTATAGTGAGTGCATACTGGGATGACTTATGTTTGCACATCACCCTGCTGTTCAGGACACACTTCGGCATCTATTATCTTGTTTAGTTCTCATGACCCCTATGAGGCGGTGTGACTAAGTCTTATTGTCACCATTTTTAGGTGGATAAATATAAGCACAGAGAGGTACAGAATATTGCTCAGTGTTACACAGCATGCAAAGAAGAGAACTGGGACTGGAATTCACTTGACCACCCTGCACCTTCTTCAGGGTAAAACTCTGACACTCTCTCTGGTCATGGGCTAAAGTGCACGAGGGTGTGTCTTGGACTTATGAACTGGAGTTCAAGTGAGAGTTGAGGATAGGTGGGGATAGGTGGAGGAAAGGAGGGCTTTCATTTCTGTTCATGGCCCAACAATTTTCTCAGATCATATTTTCACAACCATAGGAATGAAATGGATGATTAGGCTGGTTAAGTACAGGGCCCCTCCTGCTTGGGGAGGTGGATGTGTGGGGGTCTAGGTGGCTGGTATAGAGTTGGAAAGGATTCTCTGATGCTCTGAAGGAGGTGGTTCAATTCTCCTCTTGGCTGACCTGTCTCTTCACAGGAAGCCATTGGGGTTTGCTTTGCTGCTGGGTTTGACCACTTGCCTGTAGTGTGGTTTTTGAGCCCAAGCTCTTTGGGTAAATTTAATTACCTTAGTTGAATGATGTTTTCACTTCTCAGTAAAGGGAAAGCAGGAAGCCAGTCAAGATGACAGAGGTTGGCTTTATCACACCCAGAAGGCCCTAACAAATTGGAATTGATTTCTGTTACTCCTCTTTCTGGGTGGTTTTTTGAGTCATTGACTCAGGCATGCCTGGAGGAGCTGTTCACTGCAGTTGGTGAACATTCCAGCTGGTGAATGTGCAGAGGTCCCACACGCAGCCTCTGCCACCCAGCCCCACCCCACCTTGGGCCTCACCCTGGTGCCCTGTTGGTCAGTCTTGGGCCAAGCTGTCAACCTCTCTGTGCAATTGCCAAGAGCACCCCTGCTTGATGTTTGGAGAGGTAATTGCCAAGAGCACCCCTGCTTGACGTTTGAGAGGTAATGTCCTTGTCTATGTCCCACATTTTATGAGGTGAACAATAAAATGGCACGTTGACTTTCTCAGTTTGGTCCTTCAGGAGAGAGGAGAAGATATGTATTGAGTGTGTAAGTGGTGGCAGGCCTCAGGCCCACTGTTGCACGTACCTGTGCTAACTCCTTCCTTCCCCATCTTACATCTCAGGAAACTGAGGCTACGTGTGCAAGGGGCCTCCAAGTCCTGGCGCACATATGGAGGTAGGACTTCCCAGGGAATGAGGCCAAAGAAAACAGCTTGCCTGGGCTTGCAGGGCCCATGGAGCTGGCTGATAGTTGTCATAGTGGCTGTGGATGTTCTGCTGCCCTTGGGAAAGAGCTCAGGAGCAGGGGCACTTTCTTCCTGAGGCTCAGACCAGCCTCACTTCATGTCTGGCCTGGGCCGTGGTTTGCTCTGCTGTGTCAGGATGGGATGTTCCTCAGGAGCCTCTGAGCATTGCCAAGACCTGGGGCTGTGTCTGCAGTTAGAGGCCAGGGAACCAGCACAAGAAAGGCTGGGTCTGATCCAACTGAGTGCTCCCCAGGACAATATGGTGTTATCACCTGGCATTACACACCTGGGGGGAATCCAGTTGCAGGAGAAAAATAGATAAGTAAGGCACGAAGACATAGGGTGTGGGCACTAAGCAATGTTTACAACTGGCTTTCTGGGGCAAAAGCCCTGCTTTGTAGCATTGGTGAGTTTCCTGCTGCTGACTTGGGGTCCAGGCCTGAGTTGAGATGAGGTGTGCACAGAGGGCCCCCATGAGATGTACTTGTAGTTGTGCTGATAACGATATTTGGGCAGTGGTCTCACCCATTTCTGGTGGGCAGGCATTGCAGGAGTCAGGTCTTCGAGCTCCTGGTGGCCAGATGGACTGGAGTATCATTATTTCTGGATGCTCCCATCTACAAGAAGGAGGTGAGGCCTGACGCTGTCCCGCTTCTCAGCCCTGCTCTACCAGGAGTCTCATATATACATATATTTTCCCATTTATATATATATATATATATATATATATATATATATATATATATATAAACATAAACTTCATGGAGCAAAACTTACCCTGCTTGTATGTACTGTCTGATGTTTCTGTTCTATTCTGTTCTTTGTTTTAAAAAACGTATTTTCAATTTAGTAAGTGATTTCAGCACTCAGTAATGAGTTATGATCTGAAGGGGTTTTAAAAAGAACTATTCTAGATCAGTAACTCTAGGTATTCTTGATTAGGCTCAATTGCTGCTGCCCTGTTCATAGTGATTCTGGGTTTTCGATTGAAAAATGGAGAGCTGAGGCCCAACCACCGTGACTGGCCTGGTCTGACCAGATTCACATGAGAGAAGGGAGGAGACACCTGGGCAGCGGGCTCATGGTCAGGCCTTGCCTTTTTGCTTTAGTGCTGTGTCCCCAGTTCCCACACAGTGCCTGGGGCTAGCACAGGGCCATTCATTTGTTAAACAAACGAATGAATGAAGAACAGAAATCCCCATTTCCTGAGCATCTGACAAAAGATAGGCATTTAATATACTACAATATTGTTGATTCATATTTATTATTATGTAATTAATACCTGCAGCAATCTGTGAGAAAAAATTGCTTGTTATTTACCCAGAAGGACTTGGAGTCCAGAGTTTAACACCTTGTGGTGTGAGGCTTGAACCTGGCACTGCTGTTGAGGGATAGGTTCCTGCAACCTGCACTTGCAGAGGATCCTCTAGGAGCTTTTGAATGCCTGCTGCAGGGTGAGAACCTCTGCTCAGCAACGCCCCGCCTCTGACCACTCTGCAGCCCTCACATTCCTAGTTCTCACCCTCAGGAGTCCTTGGAGCTCATCTTAAGAATGATGGCCACAAAATGTCCTATTTCTCATGCTCTAATATACTTGGAAGCCCACAAACAGGGTGCAAAGGCCTTGTGTGCCTGCCCTGCCCCTACTCAAGGGCAAATGGCTCTCCAGCTAAGAGGTGTGAGATCAGACAGACTTTGGACAAGTCACTCAATTTGTCTGAGCCTTAATCCTGTTTCTATAACCTGGGGCTGATGTGAAGGCAAATCCAGTAGCCTGGTATTCATGGCAACCCATGTAGATTATCAAGTTGGTGTTTCAGGGACGACTAACACATGGCCTTGACTCCACCTTGGAAAGCCTTGTCCAGAGAGAAGCCCCTGCAAAGGCTTCCAGAGAAAGAGGAACTTGGCTTTGTTGGGAGTGAGGTGTCTCTCAGCAACCATCCTCTCTCCAGCCCTTGGGGAAGAACACCTTTTGAAAGCAGCCTTGGGGTGTCCCAGGCTTGGGCAGAGGCAGGAGGTTTCAGGAGGCCTCCTAGGACCACAGGAGGGAAGCGAGGTTACAGAGTTCTCTTCACCATCTGTGGATCATTTCTCCGTATGTAAACTGGTGCATGGGGATGGTTGGCAAAGGCAGAGAAACAGAGCTGAAGAGTCATCACTGAGCATCAGCACCCTGCTTGGCACTTCCAGACACTCATCCTATTTATCCAGCTCCTACTACCTGCCATGAACTTTATTTTTTTAAATCTTTAAAAAATTTTTCAATTACAGATTATATCCACAATCTTGTTCAGTGATCACAACCCCTGGCAAGTCAGGTGGGGCTTATGTTAAAGGAATATGAGGTGGAAAAATTGACGATCAGAGGTTCAGGAATTTGCTCAGGGTCACACAGTGGAGTAGGAGCCCTGGGCTGCGTGCCTCTGCCCTTCCCATTCAGGCGAGGCAGAGAGAGGGGCATTAGGTGCATGGAAGGGCATCAAGTGCGGGGGTTCTTCCTCTGCAGTAGTGCCCCTACCGGGCAAGGGCGTGTGGCAGCCTTTCTCTTAGCGCCTCTCTTCATCTCCCGTGGCCTGCCTCTTCCCGCCAGGAGCATTTGCTTTAGTAAAGCCAGAGAAGGCATTCGTTAGACCTGGCTGTCTTGTGGGGAGTCTCCAGGAGGGTACTCTTCCCTGTCCTTGGATGGCCAGGAAGGTAAGAGTATATGAGGTAGGGAAGAGCCACAACCTCCTACACACACACACACACACACACACACACACACACACACACACAGAGCCTGGCTGTCCCTGGCCTTCTCTTTGGTTCTCTCTGGAGTCTGGAAAGTAGATGGGGGATGGCTGGTTGGCCAAGGACAGCTGCCCTTTCTCCAACCAGTGTCACAGTGGTGAGTCCAGCTCTACCAGGGACGGAGAGAACTTCCCTGCCATGAGAGGCATGGTCAAGGCACAGAGGAACATTCTACTTTCTTCGTACAGTCCCTCATGGAATGCTTTACAGAGGTAAGAAAAAGAACTCAGACATGGCCACTCAAGTCATCCTTCTAAAAATTAAAACTGTTGCTCTTCTAATAGACAAAGTTATTTAAAACAATGACTCAAGTTGATATGAATGATCTGTTTCTTGGAGCACTCCCACTGTGTCTGAAAGAAACCTTGTCTCCCTTTCCTTCCTGAAGGCAGTATCCTTACTTCTCAGAAGAGCCTGGGGGCTTGTTAGACAGCATGCTGGACCCTACTCCAGAGGCACCACTCGGGAGTTTGGGGTGGCAGTGGTGCTGGGGTTGCTGTGTGAGAACCACACTAGAAGCATCCTGCCCTGTGCTTTGAGCGATGGGAGGCTGTACCACTTTTGGGGAGGTTGTATTGATAGGTCACAGGCTCTTTGGGCCACTTGGATCTCATGGTTTTCAATCACTGTGGTTTGCATTGTGTTTGCCTTGTTCCGGGCCTGCTCTGGGCAGGCCGTGCATATATGGGGCACAGAGATGAATCAGAAATTTGGCCCACTCCAAAAGATGATTGCCTCTAAGGGCAGACCAGGCAGAGGTCAGTGCATGCTGCAGGGTCAAGGATGGAAGGAGAGAGGTCTTACCAGGCAGAGCATCCTTAAAGGCAGCTGTGAGAGAGTTTTGGCTGCTGGTCTGTGCACAGCCAGCCAGCTGGCTCTAGCCTGAGCGCCGAGTGAGGGTGATGGAAAGAGCGGGAGTTAGAGTCAGACCAGTGCTCCCGTTTCCCAGCCCTGTTCCACCTCAGCAAATTGCTTCACTCCTCTGAGCCTCTGCTTGCTCATGTTCATTTGCAACAATACCAACCTCCCTGGGTGGTTATGAAGGGTGGAGGTAAAGAATTGTCCAGAGCCCAGAAAAGACCTACAGAGAGTAAGTACTCAATGAATGAACACTCCCACCACTAGAGACCTTGGGTTTTTACAGCAGACAGTGCAGGGAAGGAATCCCATATCTACCACGGCAATGCTAACATGCCAACGGGATTGCTGAATGCTTTAAATGAGCTCATGTATAAAACCACATAGTGGTGCTCACTAAATGCTGTCATGCATCATTTCCCAGATGGGTCAGTATGACATCGTGGGAAGAGCACGGACTAAAGCCAGACCCCCTTGAGTGTGGTTCCTGGCTGTACTGGCTAAGAGTGGCCTTCAGTGCATTACGAAACCTCTTTGAGTTTTGGTTTCCTCATCTGTAAAATGAAACTACTAAGAGTACCTGCCTTGTGGGGTTACTGTGAGGACCCAGTAATTCATGTCTATGAAGTGGTAGGCCCTTAGTGACTATCCATAAATGTCACATTGTCCCCACAATGCAGCCTGCTTTACCCGGGGCCAGGGTCCTGAGAGATGACTTTTCCTTTCCCCCAAATAAGAGGGGTGAGAAGCAAGGCAGTGACTGATTAGAGCATCCAAAGGGTTCTCCTATCCTTGGAACCACCCTGTGTTTGCCCTCTCTGCTGGTTTCCTGCATTGCAAACGAGCCAGGTCTCGGTCTTAGAAAAGATCTCAGCTGCCCTATGGTGCCATCGGTGCTTGTATGGCATTGTTCCTTGAATGGTAGGTCCGCAACTTTTTGGCAGTCATCTGAAGCAATTTGGAGAAACCTTGCATGCTCAGTTAAGAATTACATAAAATTAGGTACAGTTTTAACAGTCTTTCTCTTCCTTAGGTGGGGCTAGGGGACAGAGTGGGGTTTTCTGGCTGATGTGGGTATGCGCCGAGGTGTCCAGACACTGCCATGTTGTCATGTAGTGGGAACATCACTTTCCCTCCAGCCCAGGCATTGAAGGGACCCAGCTCCATCACCCTCATTGGCACAAGCGGGTGGGTAATAATGATGCGTTAATTTCCAGT
The DNA here is from genome assembly GCA_004026765.1 of Micronycteris hirsuta. Taxonomy (NCBI): domain Eukaryota; kingdom Metazoa; phylum Chordata; class Mammalia; order Chiroptera; family Phyllostomidae; genus Micronycteris; species Micronycteris hirsuta. The sequence goes on from PVJI01015731.1 coordinate 29,977, forward strand.
GGTCACTGTCGGAATGAGCTCAGTCCTCCATGGTGCCAGTTACTCTTCCACTGAGCAATAAGCATGATCAGCTGAATCTTAAAACACTGGGATTTATCTTCAGTGACCTCTGGAAGGAAAAGCCCCCAAGCTGGAGTTCAAGCAGAAGGGAAAATGATGGACAAATGAGGCAGTTGTGTTTCTATCACATGCCTGGCGCTTTTTATGTTTGTGCATTTAATGCACAAAGGACACTTTGTCCCCCTAGTTGGCAGCCAACACTGCTGTGTCCCCGTTTTACAGAGGGGGAGGGAGAAGCACAGGTGCTTGCTGAGAGGGGCAGAGCTGGCCTGGGAACCCAGATCTGCATGGTCCTGAAGACCCGGCTGGGTGCCCCCAAGGGCCTCCTGGGAGCAGTGTGGACTCTCTGAAGCTCTGAAGGGATGGGCCTGCCTGGGCACGTGTAGCTTTTCTAAGGAAGGTTTTGACTCCTCGTGAGTGGACCGGCCTTCTTTGCAGAGATTGTTTGATGCTGATGTGAGCTATAGGTCTGTGAGGCAACTAGGAAAAGATGTGAGCTCTGAACTCAGGCCCCAAGTTTACATCTCAGCCCCTTAGTAGCTGCACCTCCTGAGTCAACCTCTCTAAGCTGTAGTGCCTGCTCTGTGAAGGGAAACCTAAGACCTACCATGCTGGGTAACCTTGGGAATAGAACCAAGTAATGTACATAAGCACTTTGTGAATGGGAAAAACACAACAAGCAATTGCCCTAATGAAAATGGTGGACACGCTGAGGGCAAGAAATGACTCTGAGTTCTGACCCCTTAAGCTCGATGGCCCTTAGGCTTGACTTGACTGGGAGAGGGGCAGACAGGTGCAGGCGAGGAGACGAGCTGGTGGTGATGCATGTGGCGGGGCTGCCCCAGGGCAGGGCAAGCTGAGGCAGCTCCACAGGGGCCTGGCTGTTGCAGCTGGGCCTCAGTAGTATGAGGCCTGCAACCAGCCTCCAGACTCAGCAGAGTGTGGACAGCACACTAGTCACTCAAGCAAACCTGTTTCCTCTCCTCCTGGCCTTCCTCAAGCGTCAGGTGAAGGCTGTAAGATGGGAGATGGTTAAGATAAAGTCCCACCCTTAGCTCAGCCTTGTGTTCCCCAAGTGGCTCAGTCTCACTCTGAAAGGGGTCCTCAGGGAAAGAAGGCCCCAGATGAGACCAGGGAACAACGTACAGGCTGCAGAGGTCCCTAGGAAGCCCTGGGCTCTTACTGACACCATGCACCAGCATCTCCATAGGATCTGGAAGCCCTTTTGGGCCTGCCTGCCTTGGCTGAGCCTTGAGGGAGGGCCATGCAGAGAATGGAAATTATGAGGAAGGCCTCTTCCCACTTCCACATGTTGTGGTCCAGAGGGGACCTTTTCTCCCTTCTACTAAGAAAGGGAGGTCTGTCTGTCAAGTGCTGGGGAGAAAGTGACTGTTACTTGTTAACTGACTCTTTGGACCCTCTTGTCCGATCCCCAAATACTTCAACTCTATTCTCAAACTTTGTGAGGCCAATGACACAGGCTCCCCAGGGAATGTACTTGACAGCAAGTGACCTTCAGTCTTCCACCTGAGAACCAAGGTCGGCAGAGAAACTGCTCTGCCTCCACCTTGGCACAGAAGGCCATGCATTACTCAACACATGCAGCCCCTTCAGGGAATGTTCCAGAAGGATGCCAGTGTCCTAGAGTGGGGATGACACATCTCAGTAGTGCTTTACATGCTCCATTTTTGAATCTTGATCCATCTGTCTTTATCTTGTCCCCTCCTCTTCATCCACCCTCACCATCTTGAGTCACGCAACCACTGGGAAACAAGTAGAAACTAAGAGGTGTTTTGGGGTTTCCCAAATAGGTAAATGAAATATAAGATTGAGTTGTAAGGCCACACATTGGCTGGATTTGGTGAAATGTGGTTTAAACCCACAAATGGAAGAAAAACCAATACCCACTACAGCCTGCTGGGAAGTGCTGCACTGTGTCTCCACGAGGGCTGCCTTCTGTTAACGCCCTTTTCATCTCTGTAGTAACCCTGGACAGATGGAGTGAAATCCCAAGAGATAACAAGGAAGAGAGCTCAGCTCTGGCTCCATTGGCCAGCAGGTTTCAGTGCTGAGATTTCTGGCATAGTCTGGAGGAACAGGGCTATTTCCAGACGCGGGGCTTCCCCTTTCTATAAGGGTCTCTAGGGCTTCCTTAGGATCAAGAACAAAGAACTGGAAAATAACAAGACACTTCTGAAGGCCTGTGGCCCCCTCTGACCTTCCCTGTCTCTTCCACATACTGCTGTCCCCTGGTTTCTGGGAAACTCAAGCCCCTCTGTTACTAGCACCCAGTGTTCCACCAGCTCCTTTCCTCCCGGCGGGCACAGCTGCTCTCACCCCAGTGATTTCATGGCCACCAGAGAGCAGGCGCAAGTGTCCCTCCCGAAGACTCAGGGGCAGACACACGCTGGACTCAGGTCACCTGGAGATATCTATTTATAAACAATCCTGATAAGCATAATCTGCTCTGCTTAGCCCAGGCCACGCTCCACAGAAAAGCTAACTCCCCACTACCGGCAAACCAAACATTTCCAGTAACAGTTAGACTGGAAAAACTGGCCAGGGAGAGGTAGGGTGCTCCAGAGCCAACCAGTGGTCCTGAAGGGTCTGTTTAACTGCTAGAACTTTCATTGTGCAAGTGTATGTGTGTGTGTGTGTGTGTGTGTACACCAAAGTGGTGCATCTCAGTGAGTGTTGCACAGCAGGGGTCAGCAAACATTTTCTGTAAAGGGCTGAAAATTAAAGTATTTGTTTTTACCGGCCATATGGTCTAAGCTACCGTAGCCATAGACAATATGTAAAGGAACGACTGTGGCTGTGTGCCAATAAAACTTTATTTACAAAATCAGGCAACCAGCCCACAGCTGTGGTTTACCAAGCACTGCTGTAAAGGGAACTCAAAAACTGGAAAGCTGGACCTCATTTAACACAAACATTTGTTTAATCTCCTCTCTAGGATTTCTATACTTAAGGACTTTAAAAAATACTTCAAATAGAGTTTATTATAATTGGGTTAGGTGTATTGAAGAAATGGTCCATAATTTAGTTAAAAATAGTCATTATTTCCCAGAACAGTTTTAAGTTTACAGCAAAATTGAGCCATTGAGTGAAAAACACAAAAATTTTCCATATACTCTCTACCCTCCTCCATTGTCAACATCCATGCAGATATTTTAAAGTCCTAAATTATAATTTTTAAAGGCTATCTAGCTTTCTCTATATATTCAATATTGTTCTTCTCAATGATCAATTCTTCCACAATAAACAATAAAGATATGATTTTAGATTTGGCAGAACCTGCTGTGTGAGAGTCTGCTTGGAGACCCCCAGGGTGTGGGGGAGCATGCAGTCCGGTGGGGCCCCTGTGATGAAGACACTCATGCTCTTAGAGTCCACGGCTAGAATGTAAATGATCAAGTGTCCTTTGTTACAGCTGGCAGGGTCCTGCCCCCTCAGTGCTAGAGGACACAACATAGCCTCCTGCCATAGTGCTTGTGACTGTGGGGTCGCCCTCATTTGGCAGCACACTGACCTGGGCACATCCACAGGCATGTGCCCACTCATCCGTGTGGGAGCAGAGTGCCTTGGCAGAGGCATGTGAGGACAAAGTCCCACCAGGCTATAACATGTACTCTGTGTGGTGTACCCCTCATGGTCCACACAGCTGTCTCGTACCCATGGCACGCCCAGCACACTGAGAAATGCAGTCCTCAATATGCCCCTCAGCACTCACACCACCCTGCACAGCACCCTGGCCCAGAACTTCATCCCCAACCCTGCTGGCCCAAAGCAAAAGCCATGCTGAGGGAGCTTGCGCCTCCTTGCCCACACTGAAAAACCAAGAGTCGGTGTCCTACCTTCCGCTCCCTGCGAGTCCCGCTGCTTGCTCTTCAGGCCTCCCCAGCAATGAGAGAGAGCCCTGGCTTTTCCAGCAGCCCGGTTCTGCCCAGCAGCCAAAACTTTGTCCCTTGTTAGCTGGGCTGCCCAATCTCAAAGATGAGATTTCAGACCCAAACCTCTTCTTTTCCCCAAACCTGCCCACCTGAGGAAAATCAGTGACCAGAAACTGGCCAGACACTGGAAGTCTGTGGAGTGTACCTAAATAGGGACCCAGCTGGGGAAACCAAATGGTGTTCTCGGTGGGGAAGAGGCAAACAGTGTGCACTGCAACACCCGCGTGGTGTCAAGTAACAGTCAGATTAAACAAACAGCCTCAGCAGCTATTTTTACATCCAGATCAGCCATGGGTAATAGATAACTTGGGGAGTGAGAAATTGCTTTTTGCTTCACTGGACCCTAACCATGATTCCAGCTTCAATCCAGAATGATTTCTAAAGCTATTTAGCATCTAGATTCAAATAGAAAATATCTCAAGGTGTAAAGGAAAACATTTGTTTAGGGAAACAGTGAAAACATGATAGTATGCGCCTGGGAACTAGCACCGGAGGCCTGCTGATGTCCCAGCGCAGAAATAGCCCCTTTCATCATTGGCTCAGAGGACCGCAGCCTGCATTCCTCGAGTAAGGAGCCTACTCTGTTGTGGGTTTGGAGCAAAATAATATGCCCAGCTGCAGGCTGGGGGAAGGCCAGGCTAGGGTTTCAGGGTAAGAGTTGCAGAAGAATATGAAATAAAAGCAGGACAAGGCAAGGTAAGCTCCAACTTTGAGAGGCTGGCCATGGTGGTCTCAGTTGTTTGTAAGGTATAAGTGCCAATGGGCAAGTCTTGTTCTACCAGGTGAGAATTCCCTGTCCATCTCTGGGAGGAGCTGGCCCATTGGTCATTTTCTGTCTTGGCCCAGGGTCATCTGCTCCCCAGACTGCCTGCAGACCCCCCGACATCTTTCAACCTTCATGTCTTTGCTCACGTGGTGCCATTTCCTGAGTGCCCTTCTCACCCTCCCCAAGTCGGCCCTGTTAAAGTCTGCTTACCACCAGTATTTAAAAGAACAAATTTTTTCTTTCTTTCCAAGAGCCCTTCCCTTATCCTGCAGCCTGGGAAAGCCAAGGCACCCAGTCCCTGCCGGGTACCCTACTCTGTGCAGTGCTCAAAGACCTAGGAAATCTGCATTGCACTGTATCTCTGTGTCTATTTGCAGACTGTCCCTCCTGTCCCTGTGGGCTCCTCATGGCCACAACTCAGTGCCAAGCACCACCTTGAACCTTGAACCTACTGGTGGCCAGGGTCACAGGGACCCGGGTGTATGCATTTCAGTTAGAACAGAGTCAGAGAAGAGTTCCTCGTTGCCCCACAGACGAAGGGATCAGATCCCAGCCAGCAAAAGCATCTAGCCCCTCCTCCTCCTGGGAGACTCATAACTTGCCTTTTGTCCTGGGGACTTAGGACCACCTGCTCACTGGTAAGCAGTCAGAATTAGTTTGAAGGAGGCCCAAAGTAAACCCCTTGACTTTACCCACTCCATCTACCTCCCTTGTTTGTCAAAACTAACCCTCGTCAATCTGGCAGAGGAAAAGAATCAACTTGATATCTAAGCCAGCATTAAGAAAACAAAACAGAACATAGGGTTTGGAATCCTGCCCTCTTGCATTTTTTAGCTTTTTGACACTAGCCAAATCACTTAAACTCCATATGCCTCAGTTTACTCATCTCTAAGATAGACAGATTGCCTATGCTCTATGGGGTTGAAGTTCAGATGAGTTCATGTATACTGATATGCTCACATATTACAAAGCTGCTCAAATGTCAGTCGTCTGTTATTTTTTTCCTCATGGTTTTTGCCACATCTTCAACAATTTGTATCATTGCCTGCTTACTTACTATTTTTATATAGAGAACTTTTAAAAACAGATCTTTATGGCAAACAATAATACCTGCTAAATCATGGATTTGATGTTCTAGTTATATTTTTCCCCTATTACACATGGCAACAAATTTATAGGCGGTTCATATGTGCATTTGACCCAGCCATTTTTTCAGACTTCAGGAAATGTTGCATCACCAAATCTCATTTTATGGAGAAGTTCGCTCTGGGGTGCATGCAGTAACAGGAGCTGAACCTGTTCAGCAGGGCTCCTGATTTTCTGACTTGCTTCCTCCCACTCCTCAGTGCATTTCTCCCCAGCTTACTTTTAATTCTTCACAGGTGGAGAGCATGACCTCATGTCTGGTTTAGGATCCTGGAAGTGGTAAGCTCTGCTGTGCAGCAGGAGCTGATGGTGTTTGCTTGAAGCAGCTGATGAAGAAAAGAAAACCATGAGGTTGACCTGGGGAAAGTTCAGGAGTCAGGGCAGTGGCCAGCAACCTTGTCAATGACGTCAGTAGGAGGGGTTAGGAGGGAACAATAAAACATCATTGACCTGGCAAGAGTCTGTCCTGGGAGCAGGAGCTCTCAGAGTGTGGCTTGGGGCGCCATCCCGCCAGCCTGACCACAGCTGACTGTGGCTGAATCTGGTATTTTTCAGTATGCCTCCACCTGCCCTGTGCCATGGAACCCACGTGTGGTTGGGTGATGGTGGGCGCACTGGCGTTGACCACTCTAGCAGGAAACAGAGCCCTAGAACTCAGCCACACCTCCAGACTGGGAGCTCAGTGTCTGCATGAGCCGGAGCTGGCATCTTCCCAGGGGACGGGCCCAGGCAAAGTGATCACTCTCTTCCAGTCCAGGAGCTGTGAGCTGTGTGGAAAGAATGTGAATGAAGACACAATTCTAAATGTAGAATCATGGAGGCTATGTGAGCCGGCTCTCTAGTCACCCAGAAAAACATTGTACATTCTGCAAGAGCATAAATAAAGCTGTCCTCAGGTGGCATACTATGTCTTCCCATCCTTGCAGTGACTTCACTGGCTCTGACTCCCAGCAGAACTTCTGGAATGTTGTGGGAGCTGCCCACCTGCCTAATTGTGTGGATGAAAATGGCCTGGCTCTTGACTGGACATTCCTGATGCTTGCTAACTTAATTTTGCAGCAAATTTACTCTTCTGCATTTGTATTAGTTACAAATGTTCAAAAGTTGGTAATAACAGCAATGCAGAATGGGTCTCTTGGGCCAATTTCTGGCTCTGGGTATTTGAAGCTTACATCCCTGCGAATATCATGAGGCACCTCCCCCGATTCTTCCACTTTGTGACATGGTTCTCTGGACTGCTTGTTAGGAGGCCTCAGGAGACTTTTCTTCACTAATGCTGAGCCTTCTTTAGAAGTTTTTTCCATAAACTTCAGGAGGTTGGTGCATTTCCTGAGCTTAATAATAATAATAATAATCAACAATAACAACAATATGTTATCTAACACATATAAAACCTTTCCTTTGCACCCTGCTCTGTCCTGAGCTTTTATGTAAATTAACTCCCATGCGATATACTCTTTATCTTGGGCCTGGCACCATTTAGTTCTATCCCCAGAATACTACCTGTCAGGGAGCTAGGGAAAGATGAGGTAAGGGAACCAATATTGCCTGAGTACCTGTTATGTGCTGGGCACTATCTGTGCTTTTTTCACCAAATCCTCACAATGCCCTTGTATGATGGCTGCTTATACCCCACTTTTACAGATGAGGGAACTGAGGCTTGCAGAGGTCCTGGATATCACACAGCTGACGGTGGCACTGAGGATGTAGGCCAGGGTTTGTCTGCCTCCCTGTCTAGCCTGTAGTCTCTGTTGCAGCTGTCCCCCTCCCCCACACTGGCAGCTAACCACTCTCCTAGCCCAAGTCCAGGGAACATGGCCTCCTTTCACCCACCTGTTCTCTTTGCTTCTCTCTGGCGAGACACCAGAGTCAGGCCAGGGCACCTCCTTAGCTACTGATTTGTTATGGGAACCAAAAGGATTCTGTACCTCAGTGTTGGAACAGTGAAACTGTGTCCTCAGGGCTGATGATAGGATGGGGTATCACTGCAGGAAGGTGCTTCTGAAGCTCAGACCCCGTTGGGTCACTCACCAGCTGAGCAACTGGAATTGTCCTTCTTATGGATTTCCTAACTAGGAAGCCTGGGTTGGCCCCTTTGTTGCATGAAAATGTGGACCCAGTGCCCAGCTCAGAGGGTCTGGGTTTACGGGGGAGGATGGATCCCTATTTGCAGCTCATTCTATAAAACTGCCTACTAGACCAGGTCACTGTGGCTGGATAAGCTGGGCCGACTTCACCCTCCCACTGTTGCTAGAGATTATTTACTGGGAGCTACTCCTCGAGACTGGCTTCCTCCTGAAGTCTATTCAACAAAAATTTACAGAGTCCTCACTGTATCTCAGGCACCTCCCATCATCCTTACTGCATCATGGAGGTAGATTTTCAGGTAAGGTAATTGAGGTATGAGTTAAATAAATAACCTAAGATCAAGGAGCTAGGAGAGAATAAGGCTGGGGCTTGAATTTTTAGGGATTCTGGCACTCAACTCAGGCAAGAGGTACGTTCCCATCCTACCCTGCTGTCTCTCTGAGGTCTTGCCTTCCAGAAGCCCTTGGATATGGGTTATGGGCACCAGGTAGACCTAGCTGTCTATTTCTACTGCTTATCTGTGTGATGCTTGGCAGAGCCACACAGAACTTCAAGGGGCACAGCCAGGAGAATCTGTGTAGCTGAGAGGCTTAGATTGCAGATTTGGGCCTTGGAGATGTAAGGTTTGCATTCCCAGATCTACTATACAGCTGTGTGAGCTTTGGTGTTTGACTTGAGTTTCCCAAACTTTATTTTGGTACTCCCTTCAAATGACTGTTGTAAGTGTTAAATGAGATGATGCAAATAGTTAGCAATAGAAGCTCCACACAGATAGGTACAATAGGCCAATGAAACTGTTTTGGTATAACTTTGATTGCCTTGGCCGTATTAGCATTGAGGAGGAGGGCAACAGCAGGTCTGTAGTGACAGAAAAACCTGGGAGTTTGGGGTGAGGAGGGAGTGAGCAGAGGACCAAGAAGCTGGTCCTTTTCGTGGTGGAGTACATGCAGCTGCCGAGAGGGATGAGGGTCATTTCTCTATTGTTGCAGCGAGTCATATGTGCATATATGTGTATTTGATTATATTAAAGAAAATAATAGAAGAGTAAATTAAAAAACAGAAACAGTTACCTATAGGAATAGCAGAGCACAGGTGTGGTGATAAGAACTTGACTTCTCTGAGTCTACTTGGTCAGGTAGATTTTATGTGGAGCCATGTAAGCACCTTACAGAATTATAAAACTAAATTAAATAAAAACAAATTTAAAAAGAAGGCCCTAAAAATTAAGAGAATAATTTCACAGAAAGGGATTATTTAAAACTAGATTATTTAAAAGGACTTAAAAATTTATTAATTTGACTTGACATCTATCAGGAGCATATATCCTAACACAAAATTAACTGTAAAGTAAAAATTCAAACTGTTCTCAGAAATAGATATAGATATAGAAAATTACTATGTTAATTTCATTGGAAAGTAAGACTTTTTTAGTGTTAAAGAAATGTAAATATAAAATAAAAATAGTAAGTAAAAACCTGTTTCTTGCATATTTGAATATCGATGTACTTATATCTTAGTATCAATGTAAGGTGAAGAGATTCTATAAAATCAAATATAAAAAACAAAGATAAGATACACTTTATCTTAAAAAAGAAAAGTAGAGGGGGAGAAAGATGGCGGCGGAGAAGGGAGAAGCGTGATCGCTATTCTCTGGCCCACTGGCGGGATATCGGGCCGATTTTCTGAGGAGCAGAGCGATCACCCAGTTGTATTCCAGAGTAGAGAAGATTGGAAACCAGGACTGCGCATAAAACTGAAAGATCAGCCAGTAGGGAGACTGCTTCGGAGGGAAGGGGTCACTCGGGCCTCACGGGGAGCCGGGAGGTCTGCGGATCCAGTAGCAGCAGCTTCCCGGTTTGCTCCAGGTTCTGTGGGAGGGAGCTGGATTGGGGTGTGTGAGTTGCCAAGGCAGATGCGCGCGTCTGTTGGAAGAGCCTTGGTCCCCAGCAGTGAGGTCGGTGCTTACCTGGGGACTGATTTGCAGAGGCTGGTGTTCCCAGCAGGAAGAATTGGAGTCTGAATTGAAAGGCAAACCCAACTTTTGAGCTCCTGGATTGGGCGCGCACCCAGTGGAGCTAATCGGAGGCGGACGGAGTAGGTACCCGACCGGGCGCCCAGGCCTGCGGCTTGCAAGCTCCGATTCCAGAGACAAAAGCGAACGGCGAATGCAGGGGCGCGAAACTCACACCTGGAGGGCCTGAGACACAACCCAGTCCTGCGGTGCTGAGTCCCTCCGTGCGGGAGAAACAGAGGAGTTACTGAGCCCCACTGACAGGAGACACAGACCCCA
>PVJI01015732.1:0-40299 GCA_004026765.1 Micronycteris hirsuta
GGCAAGAAGGGGCTGGACAGAGGTGTTCCAAGTCATGAAAGGCAAGGACCTACATCCAAGAATACTCTATCCAGCAAAGATTTCATTTAGAATGGAAGGGCAGAGAAAGTGCTTTGCAGATAAGGTCAAGTTCAAGAAGTTCATCACCACCCAGCCTTTATTGTATGAAATGTTGAAGGGAGTTATATGAGGTATGGAGCAATATCAACAGGGGAGTGGTTGGGGGAGAGGGTGGGAATGGGGCACAGAACAAGTAGCATAAATGGGAGGTAGACAACAGACAAGGGGAGGTTAGAACAGTATAGGAAGTACAGGAGAAGAAGGACTTATGTGTAGGACCTATGGACAAAACTAAAGGGAGGGGAAAGGGGGATAAGGGGGAGGGGGAGTGAAGGGGGAAATGGGGCAACTGTAACAGCATAATCAATAAAATATAGTTTAAAAAATAAAATAAAATAAATGAATTTTATACAAATATCTAATATACAGATTAACATACATATTCATATTATGTATACACATATTTAAGTGCAGGTATATAAAATGATAGGTGCATACTAAGATCTATACACAGCATTTCTTACCTGAAAGGGGTGTACAATTCATTCATTCATTCATTTATTTTTGTGTGTGTACAAATTTAAAGGGATCACTGTTCTAAAGATTCCGAGATGTCCTTTTTTATGCTATTGCCATTGCCATTTTTTCATTATGTGTAAGCCTATTCCATGAGATTGCAAGTTACTTAAAAGATCTTTGTATCCCCCTGAGCCATTAATGGATTAGGGATTCAATAAAGGCTGGTTGAATGAATGAACAGTGAGTAAATGATTTCCCAAGCTTGGATGCTTAGCCTGAATCACAAACAAAGGAAACATGAAATAGCAAATCACCTTTCTGCCAATTTTGATTCCTTCTGCCAAACTCCTACCCCACCAGCCAAATATTCCCTATCTTGCATTTGTCCAGTTTGTTTTTCAGAGGATAACTAGGCAATTTTCCCTTTATATCAATTTCTGTCTGGTCTTCAAAGCTTCCATAAATGAGAATGCATAAGATAATCATAGCTAGAAATTATAAGCTATGGGAACACGTAAAAATTGTAATTATTTATTGAGGGAAAGATAATTAACTGACAGATGCCTTGCCCTAATTATAACACGCGGTCAATTACTTGGCCCCATTTATCAAGATCGCTAACTTTTCCAGATCATTTTGCTGCTCAAATTAGTATGTGTAAGATATTTTTTTCCACTCCCTTCATTAGACTAATGTGCTTCTCCCCTTGGAAGTTCAGAAATGATTATGGAGTCTTGTTCTACTGCATGACATTTCTTCTCCAGGCACTTTCCCATGGAAGAGAAAAGCTTGACACAGCTCTCCAGATTTTCCATGTCTGTGTAGATCCAGGCTGTTTCATACATACTTTAATTATATGTTTTAAAAAATATAAATAAAAATTACATCCAATTAAAGAAAGGCCAGCAGGAGAGATTTGTGTTACAGAAGAGACTTGCTATGGACAAAACCTATTGAATATTTAAAAAATAAGAAGTGACCCCCACTTTGGGTAAGTCTTGCAGAATAAACAAGTCCAGGATTATTTATGAGTAAGTGATTTTTCAAGGTTCTGTTACACTGTTCAGGGATGGGAATGCTGCCTCTGTGTGAAGACTGCCAAGGACATAGAAGAGGCAGAGCGGTGATTTACCCACTTGTTTGTATTGTGTACCGTGCCATGGACTGAAGAGCAGAGGGCTAGTTCTATCTTGAATTATGGCTTAGAAAAGGCATTGAGTTGTGGGTTGGTGAAATTACACGTAGAATACCACAATCAAGTCAGGGCATCACAGTCACAGAGAGAAGGCAGTTAGATGATTTGGAGGGAGTTCAGAGACAAGCAAGAACGATAAAGGTATTGGAAGACATGACATATGGCAAGATTGATGCACCAAACTATGTACGCATAAGTATAGCTTGCCAGAGGGATGACTAAGGTGACGACATGATAATACTTGAAAAGCATAAACAACCAGGGAGCAGAAAGATAACTAGGGTTGGAGGTGCTCATAGCTTAGAGATGAATAATTAACGTTCTCAAGGGCGGAAGGAAAGGGTTAGTCTGAGTATCAAGAAATGACTGCTTACGATGAGCTTAATTAAACTAAATGGGGCTTTTTTTAACCAAAATTTCTTAATTATTTTTAGATTAGGAGCTGCACTAGAAAAAGAATAAAAGAAACAGAGCTCCAGGGAGTAGAAGGTAAACCCACAACTGCTATGTCTTTCTGGGACTGGAGAGTCTTTGTAGGAAATCTGCCTAGTAAAGCAGAGCTATCCAGGATTATTTTTTGTAACTATAATGTTGATGTCAAATCATCAACAGAATAGATAAAAACATCTGACATTTTGATATAACCCTTTCTTACAGGTATATAAAAGAGTCGGAAAACATTTGAGAAAACCTAGGGATTGAAGTATTGTAACTCACAATTCTTTTTAGGGGTTCTCATTCCATAAAAGTGTTTGAATCTCTAGTCTACTTTTTCTTTGTTTTTTTTTTTTTTCTATTTCTCTCTTTTCTTTCTCTTTTTTAACCAAATAAGTACCTGGGATGAGAAAAATCCAACAATTCTTATTTGATTAGAAAAGCTAAGTCACATATCTTCTTTTAATAAGTACTAATGTTTAAAAACATACTTTAACCAAATATTTCTGTCTTGATTTATCCCTTTCAGATATGCTTCCAGCCCAGTGGTCAACAATCATGAGTCTGTAAAGACCTGGAAAGCAGGCTATGCATTTGTCTTATTGTCTCTGTCATAAGGAGTCAACTTTGCTGCTGGAGTGGAAATCGGCTACAGACAATACATAAATGAATGGGTGTGACTGTGTTCCAATAAAACTTTATGGATACAAATTAGAATTTCATATCATTTTAATAGGCATAAAATATTGTCCTTTTTCTCCCAAACCATTTAAAACTATAGGAATATATATTTTGTTAGCTCAAGAATGGTACAGAAAGTAACAGTGGGTTAGACTTTCAAACTTAGTCAATGAATAGTGTTTTCCATTTTATTTTCAGTTACATTATTCATTACAGAACTAAGAAACTTTTGGTTCTAATGTTCACATATTAAAATCTCTGAATAAAGGGTCGTTAGGGAGAAAAGATTCTCCAGCCATAACTAGATTGATGGAAATTTATGAAAAGCAATAATGATGACTCTGATGGTGACAAGAAAAATGTATCATTATTACTTGGAATTACCCTGGGGCCTCTGTAAAATACCAACTGCTTTTACTTCATTGAATTAATCAGGTAGGTTTCCCAAAAAGAAAAGAACAAGGGAATAAAAAAGGAAATGTTCTCTCCCTACTCTACGTGTATGTTTCCTTCAAGTTTCCCTAAAGGAAAAACAAATTCCTCCTTTTGTGTTGCAGGGGAGGAACAGAAAGCGCACATTCTTCTACAGACACCGAGACCTACTTTTGGGATGTTTAAGCCACGTAGGCATCCCTTCTGCAGGTTAGACAATCGGTTGACAAAACATTAGGTATTTTCTTTCACTTCTGAATCACCGCAAGGCAGATAAAATGTTACTAAAATATGAAAAATTAAAGCGAATAAATGCAAAATCACCATTAGGATTAAATTAGATACTCTTACAAAACTGAATGTTCATCAAAAAGGTCATTTGGAGTACCATAAAAAAAGCTGCAATCTCAGAGAGTATCCAGAGCTCAGATGATTATCTCCATGGAATTACTTTCTTAAAATGACACCTCCAGCTCAGATGGTGTCTCACAGGTGCAGCAGCCTAAATGTTTGTCCTTTGTCCAGTAGAGAAAGGCATGGCTTTAGTTTCTGGCACTCTCAGTTCACGTGAGTAAAAAAGCCTCATATATGAATACATGTGTATCTATGCATGCAAATGATTTTCCCATTCAGCTTTACATAGTTTAGTAAAAATAAGTTGGGGCTTCACAACTGCAACTTTTACTCAAATTTATAGAAACAGTTTGTTTTTCAATGCATTTTTAATAAGTTTACAACATCAAATCTGGTAATGTTAAATAAAGTTACTGAATAACTATTTTATAATTTTGAATGTTTATCTTGCTAATAAAGTAATAACATTATCCCTGGTGGAGAAAATATTTTAGAGCACATGCATAAAATAAAAAAAAAGAAGAAAAGCACCTACATTTTAACTGTTATAAGTCCAGTTAAATTATTACCATTTTCTAAATCACATGAAGCAATAAGAGTTTATAATTAAAAAAGCATTGTCTTTGCAAAACAATGTAGATTTGATCACTGTCGCTAGCTTAACTGCAATTCCATGCCACTACAGACAGTCTCTGGTGAAATGAAAAAATATTATCTATTCTGGAGAACACCCATAGTAATTTGGATAAATGGATATGGGTTATGAAATAAAATGTAATGAGCTTCCAGATCTCTAGGAAAATAAAAATGGAAAATACATAAAAGTGAAGACACATTGTGGTTTTAGAACAAATAGATCTGCAAAAGAGGATGGAAACCAGAAGCATTCAAAAGAAAAAGAACTACTATATATATATGAATTTTCCTTTTACATAAATCTAATGGTAACCATACACACAAAAAAAAACCCAAACTGAAACAGTTAGCATAGAAAAAGAAGAAACAGGGGAAAGAAGTACGGAATATCACCAAACAAAAACAATAGACAGAAATAGAAAGGAAAGGAACCAACAGAGGCACAGAGATACCAGAAAACAAAAGATAAAATGGCTGTAGGAAACCTGTATACATCAACGGTTACTAAATGTA
This sequence comes from Micronycteris hirsuta, assembly GCA_004026765.1. Lineage (NCBI taxonomy): Eukaryota > Metazoa > Chordata > Mammalia > Chiroptera > Phyllostomidae > Micronycteris > Micronycteris hirsuta. The sequence goes on from PVJI01015732.1 coordinate 4,826, forward strand.
AATTCAGCAATAAAGAGGCTTCAGCATAGCAGATAGGATCAAAAACCAAAATCCAACCATATGCTGCCTTCGGGAGACACATCTAAACTGCAAAGACAAAGGCAGATTCAAAGAGAAAAGGCAGAAAATGATTCTCCATGCAAATAACATCCACAGAAAAGCAGATGCAGCCATACTTACATTTGACAAAGTAAATTTCAAGATAACAAAGGTAACAAGAGACAAAGATGGACATTTTCTGAAGATAAAAGGAAACCTCCATCAAGAGGACAGAACACTTCTTAACATACATGCATGCAATCAGGGAGCACCAAAATCTGTAAACCATGGCTAGACTTGGAGAACATCATGCTAAATGAAACAAGCCAGAGAAAGACAGGTACCATGTGATTTTGCTCCTATGTGAAATCTGATGAACAAACACACAGAGACAGATCCATAGATGGAGAAGGGACTGACAGCTGTCAGAGGGGCCGGGGTGGTGGGGGCAGGTAAAGGAGGATAAATGGTAACAGGAGACTTGACTTGGGGTGGTGAGCACACGATACAACACACAATATACAATGATGTATTATAGAATTGCACACCTGAAACTGATACAATTTTATTAACCAATACTGCCCCAGTGAATTCAATTTAAATAAATAAATAAATCCTGCAGATAGGTCTTCAGAACATTTTCATGACTCATATGTTCTCTTTAAAATAAAATAGAACTATTGGCTCTTTCTTTTCCGTGCTACCCCAACCGTACACGTCACCCAGTTTTCTCCTGCTGCTCCTCACTTCCCACTGCCTCCTACTGGCAGCTACACTGAGACTTGCCATTCAGGAACTACCGGTTGGTTTTACAGGCTTATCACCATAGGGGACTGAGTCCATTTTTCTCAGATTTTTCAGGTCTTTGAAGATCAGAATGCTCGCACATAGACTGAGACACATGTCTCTTTGATGCCTTTCCAGGTCATTCTGTATGGCCACCGCTGTGTCTGAACAATGAGAGTGTGAGAGAAGGGATGGACCATAACGAGGCTCGACAGATATTCTGGCCCCTTACTCTGAATGTTTGCCATGAAAATGGTTTACAAACCTTTAGGCATTCTACGTTTTAACAAAGCAACAATTTTACTGTGCATGCCGCATCCACCTATGGCTTATGTGAACTGAAATATAAGTGAGCAGATCCAGAGTTCTCTGAAGATTCGATACAATGTGAGAATTTCTTTAAGGTAAAAACAACAAAATTCAGACTAATAAGATGTACTTAATAAGTATTCAATGTAAATGTGGGGATTGATTGGATACTGCGTTAAGCCATTTAGATAACTAAATATCGGCAACCAAAATGTCAACATAGTCCATCTTGCAAGAAAAAGCCCCGTGAATATGGCTAAAAGCAGAGACCATTAATTCCATGGGGTGTCAAATTTTGAAGAGGTATAGATTATAGAAGGGCTGAATAAATCTTAATGTATCTTATTCTTGTCTTGTATTTGTTTCATCGCTAAGTATTTTGATGAATATAACAATGGAAAACATTAAAATAATTTTGTAAATAACTAAGAAAAGAAACCAACTCCTATTATTAATGTGCCTTATTGATGCTTTAACATTATAAGTGAAAGTGGATTTTATTTTTCTCTCCTAAACACACAAGTGAAAATTTAATTCAACTGGGATTTAGGGACTATGCAACTCTAAGTAAACATCTGGGTTTTCTTTTAACCAAATGTATTGTTTGCTTTTAAACCACATACAATGAATATATTTAAATAACTTTTAAGAACATATAAACCAGGAAGGTTTTATATGAAGACCATTAGAAAGAAATGAGACTGATTTTTCTTGTGTGTTCTATAAGCTGACTCTGAAAGCAATTAAAAAAAGTTAAAAATATATTTAGCATTGAAGGAACATATGTATGTTGGGTTAAAAATTTCGGTCTCTAGCCAGAAATTGTCTCTTGATCTTAAGAAACTAACTTTAGCTCTCTGGGCTTCAGTCTCCTCATTTACGAAATAAAGGTGATGATGTATCTGCCACATAGATTTGTAAGGATTGCTTAAATTACAGGTGGAGAGAGTCTGGCAAGAATATGACATATTGTAAGTGCATGGTACCTTCTAGCTGTTATCACTGTTACTATCTTTATCATTATCATTGCCACCCTCCAGCATTCTGCTGGGCTTGTCAAAAATTCAGTATTTCTCCTTGACATCACACAATTTCAGATCTTCCCTTCTTAATAGTATGATGGTAGTTTCTGATGCGCTTTAGGAAAGGTGAACAGATTATTTAGACAGCCATGAAGAAATCTTGAAAGCTATTCTATATGCAGATAGAAGTATGTAGAAGAAGGAAAATATATGCACAGCCTAAGGAAAACATATGATGGGATGTGTTGGTAATTTTATGTTGAATTAGGAAAAGTTGCCATGTTGTAAGCATTCACGGTAGTGTCTTGGCGTGACTGTGCAGGCCCTGCAGATATTTTGATGTTCGGCATATTGGACTTTTTTTCTATTTATGAAAAAAGAAAAACCCAAAGAATAAATACTACAGTCAACTTGTGCCTCATGAGAACATGTTAAGTACTCAGGAGGAGCCTACAAGAGGCCTTTGAATCCTTACTCAGTTGGCTTGTTTATGAATCCTTAGGATTAGCTTCTCATGGACAAGGAAGCCTGGGAAGGTCTTGTGTTTGGTACCAGTTCTCATTAATAAATGTTAAAATAGTTATCTAGAAAATTTGGTGCTTATTAGATACAAGTCCTGCCCAAACCAAAATCCAATTCTAAGAACAGCGTTCAAACTTGGGAGGTTTTGTATCTGTTTCATAAAAAGCACAAGGATAAGTAAAAATTGCTTTATTTAAATATAAAGACTCTGCAGAGCATTCAATACCTCATGTGAATTTTCAGTAGGAAAAAAAAATAGGTCTTTCATGAAAAATAATCTTCAACTACTCCATTCCACTCAGAATTCATAATTGTGGTTAATCTGCTACTCCTTTTGGCTCGCTTACAGGTTCTGTTGGCAGGTAGTGAATGCAAAAGCATTTTAATGGGGGAGTCCCCTGAGAATGGAGCAAAAGTTTCGAGCATTTACCATTTCACAATGGAGTGTGGCCAGCTGTTGGGTGCCTGGAGCACCGGGGCCACAACTTCCCCAAAGCAGCCATTCGCACAGATGGTTTCAGGTCAGCAAAATGGAAAGGAAGAGGCTGCCTCTGAGCAAAAGATCGCCTCAGTGTGAGAGCGGAAAGCAAGCCATCCAGGGAGCTCGCCAGCAGCAAAGCCAGACAGGAAAGCCCTCAGCGTGATGGGATGCCCAGCTCCAGGTACCTCCTGTCTGCTTTCTTTTTGGCGGAGGACGGTCCCAAGGGGCAAGGGCTAATGAGAGAGGCTCTCAGAGATGGGACTTGCGGGGACCCATCAAAGGACCCATTGAAAGCGGCACTGTCTCCACCACCCACTCAGGGGCTGCCAAGCCAGATTAAGTTACTGTCTTCTCTGCATACCTCAGAGGTATGGTTACTTGCGGGCCGAATGGACAGCCTGGAGGTGAAGGAAGAATTTTTCCTTGTGTAGGTGTTGCATATTGACATTTTTTTGCGTGTGTTTTGTGTATTTTATTTTATATTTAAAATAAATTTAAAGGGATCCATTCCAAAGAAAATACTGTTTTTATCAAAATCGTTCACTCATGTATTCATTCACTCATTCATTTAAATAGATACTGTTGAATGTGTAGGGTATTAGATTATAAATTTAGATTATAAATACCTGTGCCCTTCTTGAGAATAAAGCTGTTATCAAAAAAAGAGAGAATTCTTTAGCTATTTTTTAAAAAAAGACACTCATTCTCCAGCTGCCAGCCTTTTACAGAAACATTTCATGTTTTGCTTTTTTTCTTTCTTTTAGGGAAAAGATTTTTACAAAGAAAGTGCATTATTATTTTCACACCTGGTCTCTATAGCTTCTTAATCCTATATGTAACATATGTGTGTATACATACACTTATTCATTAATAAAATAATTTATGTGTGTATATACATTTATTCATCAATAGAATAATTTATTAAAACACCTCTTCTGTGTTGGGCTCCACACTAAATGCTGGCATTGGAAATGGGAGTAGAACATAGTCCAGACCTCCTGAAACTCTCCCTAAAAGTGGGAAAATGTACAAAGAAACAAGGCCAGGGCTGGAAGCTGTCAAAGGCTCTGAAAGAGTGTGTATCACTTACAATACCCAAAGAAAAACATGACCTTTTGTACCAGAGAAGGTCTTAGAGAAAGTTTCCTAACTTGGATCCCACTTTAATTCTTAAATTTTTATTAAAAAATACCAATGATAATGAGTTCTGAATTTTTAACCAGCCTCTCTATTTTATTTTGAGCAAGCTCTGTACTTAAGTCACAATCAGTTAGGCTCACAGAGTATCAGACGTCCAGTGCCCACACGGTGATCTGGGGCGGTAGAGCCCCTGACCACTCAGACCCGAAGGCTGCGGGGCCTGCTCCGCTGTCTGTGTTTATGCATGGGGAACCTGGGGCCTTCCCGGTGACAAGGAAGATGTCCAGGGTCATTGGCTTGGGTCTTTAGGCACCTCTCAATTTTAGGGAGACCCAAGAAGTTCAATATTCAATTAAAAAGGGAAGGAGAAAACCTAGATCATGAGCATTTGATTTAAATCATCTCTGGGAAACTTAGAGAAAACCAAATTGGGAAGAGTGTACATTATATCGCAATGCTATCTTTTTCTTTTTCTTAAGTGTCTCCCACTTTTTTCCTTTACCCGTCTAGGTGGGACTCAAAGCTTTCATAGCAATGACCATACTAATACTGACATGCACCTCTGGGTCCTTCTGACCTCATACGATGTCATTCTCACTGTCACCCAATACACTTCACCACAGCAGTTTTCATTCCGAGCCTTGAACTTGGCACTACATCCCTGGTTTTGCACCTCTTGCTGCTTGCCCAAATATACAGAATAAATACACATATATATGTATATATATTTATATATATACATAAATGTATATGTGTATATACGTTTATTTGTATATACATATATATACACAAATATGTATATATTTATTGGTATATACATGTATATGTGTGTGTATGTGTGTGTATAATCTGCCATTCTCCCCCTTTTCTGGCTCAGAATCACTTCAGTTTCTCTTTCCTGTGCCTTGCACACTCTTACCACATTTTCCTGCTGTTACTCATGTCCCTATTCAAATGTTCCCTCCAAAACCCTCCATGACCTATTTTGAAGGGTCTTCCCCTTCCTGCCCCACTTGCTCTTGTTTCTTAATCTGAATCCTATGAGAGGAAGTTGTCCCTTTACCTCTAAATACTTTATCTCTTATTATCACCTGAAATATTTACCTTGTATTTATATGCCTGTTTGTCTTCCTTTCGATGAGGCAAGCAGGGATTTTGTCACAATGTGCACACTTTACCGCCAGCCTAGGTGCCATATTAAGTAATTAATTAATGTGTATGTTATATTATGATTAATAAAAAATGCACATTTGACCATTCAGATGACCAAAAAACATTCTCAAATATATTTGGTCTTCTTTTATAATTCCTGGCTCACAGCTCCCCAAACCTTTGGAATTTCCTGAGCAATGAGAATAATCTTTTGTTATAATTTTTGGTCTCTTGTTCAGTGCCTGAAAACTTTCAAAGCCCTATAGATAATATGGGTGTTTAGTTATTTATAACAAGCCTTTCCGTAACAACTTGGTTTATGTTGAGGAAGGTGGCTTTTGCAAAGCATCTAAGGATGCGAACTAAATGCAAGGTGAACCAACCTGAGTAGAAGGTTGGAACATTCATTTCTACCCTCTGATTTCCAGGGAGGTGAGGGGAACTAGAGATTGAACCAATCACCAATGGCCAATGAGCTAATAAATCATGCCTACATAAACTCTTTAAAAACCCAAAAGCAGGGGCTCAGAAAGCTCCCACAAGCCACCATGCCTGGGCCCCGAGCTCCACAAGGACAGAAGCTCCTTTTTTAGGAAACTTGTCTACGTAGCTCTTCATCTGGCTATTGATTTGTATCCTTTAATATCCTTTGTAATAAATTGGTAATCTGGAGATTAAAATGATTTCCTGAGTATTGTGAGCCATTCTAGCAAATTAATCAAACCCAGGGAAGGGGACTTGGGAGTTTCTGTTTCATAGCCAGTCGGTCAGACACACAGGTTAACAACCTGGGCTTTCAGTTGACATCTCAAGTAGAGGGTAGTCTTGGGTGTGCTGAGTTCTTTACTGTGGAATCTGATGCTATGCCTGGGTAGAAAGCACAGTGTCAGAATGGAGTTGAATTCTTGGTGTCTGAAAATTGATTGCTGGTGTGGGGAAGGCTTTGTGTGCATGGTGGAACTGGGTCCAGGAACCTAATTTATTGTATTAAATAAATCAACATTTAATATTTACTGTAACTGCTAAATATCAGAGAAGGTTTATCAATAAACATATAATGCCTTTTTGTAAAGTAATTTTTATATCTATCATAGGTGGACCCAGATACTTTTGAAGAGTGGTTATAAATTAATTAGTGGTAATTAGAATTGTTCCGTGAGACCTGTCTGGTCCTGTAATCACAGGGTCACAAAATTGCCCCCAGTTAGGTTGTCATGCTTTGAGGGGCCCGCTGACACCCTATGGCCACAGGTCTTGTTTGGTTAGAACCATCACCCTCTATGAGTCAACGTGGGCTCAGACTAAGTGGCCCAATATGTGGCCACCACAATTCTGTGGTGTCCACTAAAGCTCCATCTTTCAGAATGTTCTCGGCATTCTGTGAGAGATTTGTTCTTTTTCTGTCATGGTTTGGGGATGGCAGAAATAGTTTCTGAGGAAAGCATCACAGAAATAGAAACTTCTTAGAAAATAACAGATTATTTGCTCAATAGCTTTCCTCAATTCCTCTTTCAAAAAAAGGTTCCCATGTTGGTGGGAACAGAACAAAACATCTGTGCTTAATATTTGAAAGTTGCGGCTCATATTCAAACTGCTGCAATCCTGGTGGGAAGAAATATAAACCGGTAGCACCTGAAATTCCTTAACTCCTTCCTTCCCCGTTATTTTATTTTATGTGCAAGTCTATCAAGGTCTCACAAGCCTCCAGTGATCAGGCAAATAGACAATTACTTAAGGAGTCAGATGGTGTATTTGAAAAAGTACAATTTTAGCGTCTTGCAGATTTGGTTTCTAACAATAGTTCTACTGCTGTCTTTGACTAACAAGTGATTTTGGATAAGCGACTTTACCTGATTGGCCTTTCTACTTTTCAGAGGCTTTAACTTGTGCCACAGAAGGATTCAGGGAGGATGCAAAGAGGAAACAGATGTATACCACCCACCCAGCATGGTCTCTGATACATAGTCAATGCCCATTGCTTAGAATGTGATTATGGTGTTAGCCCTGAACATAACAGGAACTCAATAAATGTTTGCAGATAAATGGGTCAATAAATGCCTTCAAAATGTGAACTCCACGTGCCTTCCCCTGGTCACCAGTTCTAGACCTATTCCAGCTACAAAATTTCACGGTAGTAATGACAATATGCACTAAGTTTCATTAATGTGAATAATTTAAAATTGTATTGCTTCTACTCATTCACAGACAGAAACATTTTAGAGATGGATTGGCTCACAGAGATAAAACAAAGAGGAAATGATGTAACTTTTGCTGTTGGCAAAAGACTTGATTCAATTGGAAAACTGAATTTCCCAGCCCATGGCAGTTCCGAGGGGGGGGGAAATCCACTAAAATTAATATATGAATCTGAAACCATCCATCCCAGTCAACTATTTTGCTGAGTTTTTGGTATCTGAAAACAACTTTTGTAAACTAAACTGTTACAACAGGTCATTATACCAACTAACAGGGCAATTACTCTTGCCAAAATCTCTGTTTATGGTAGAGACCTACAGATATTGCCCCAAATCTGTATTTTCCTTTCTATCCTGGACACATAACTAGAGTATATTTCTCAGTTTCCTTGGCAGCTGGGTGTAGCTTTTGACTACACTCTAGCCAATGGAAAGTGAGTGAGCAAAGATGAAGTATATGACGTTCAGCTACATAGTCCCTAGAAACCTCCCACTAACCACCTTCCATGTTTCATTTCTTCTCTCTTCCAGAATGGAAATAACCTCAGAGTGACCTCAGGAATTCCATGTTGAAGATGGCTGCACATCTTAGAGTCCATGAATGACATCATGGAGATGAGCATTGGCCAACACCCTCATCTAGCATTATATAAGCAAGAAATAAATGATTTTGTTGAGTTGCTACACGTTTGGAAGTTAATTTATTATAGAACTTACCCTATTCTATCAATACACTGCAAAGAAGTGATCTTTTACCATCATCATCGTCACGTACAGAAGTGAAAAAGTTGTGATATCCACAAAGTGAAATGGGAACCCAGCATACGCTTACTCCTTAAATTGCCTTTCTCTTAGAATTTCTTACCCTTAAGACATTTTCAGGCTAATTATAGGACCTCCGCATCAGTATGTTTTGCTTTCTCACATTGCATAGTGCCTCGGTCTACCTTGTACTCAGCACCACTTTAGCTAATACTGAGATAAATGACTTTTATATTTATTTCCACATTTACTTGATCGACTCTTCATTACTAAACAGAGATACTTCTTTAAAATTTTTTTTGTATTAAATGCACATTTTAAAAATCTGCAGTCTCTTCCCTTCATTGCATATGATGAATTGCTTCAGGGCAGGGCCAAAGTCTCTTAGCTTATGAACTTCCAGGACATAGAACAATGTTTAGCATATAGAGGGCAGTCGGTAAACATTCCGCTCCTTGCAATTAGAGAAACACAGTTGTGGGAAATACATTTTTTTTAACTCAAAGTTTCTATACTTTCATCCATCAATGATACATATTGTGTACCTAATGTTTGCACAGCAGGCTGTTTAAGAAATGGGATAAATGGAAAAGAGACAAAAGAAATGGCTTCTGCTTTAATGAGTTCCAGGAAAGGCACCACACAACGGTGCTACTGAGTTAGAGGATGTGATCCCAGCAAGGGGCTTTTGCTGAACTGCGGAAGACTCCTCGCTTTTCTGTTCCTGCCCTGTGCATTGGCTCACCTTGCTAGTTCTGGGGCTGTTCTTAAAGGCTATTTTAAGACTCAGCAGCGGATAAGTCTTTTTTTTTTTTTTTTAAGAAGCTTTCCTAAGCCTTTTTGCTCCACAAAGAAAAAGCTGTTTCTCTAAAAATAAAGAGTTGCTGAAAGCCACAAGCTTTTGATTTAACAGAAAACTTCAAACTCATCGATTTTAATCAACGCTAAATTGGGAGATCTCATGATCTTAGATTTTGTACATTTCTTAGCATCCAGTGTTTTAGAGAATATTTAATTAAATCAGCTAGCCTAAAAAAAAAACTGAGTCAAGGAGAAAATACAGAGAAATGTCTTAAGGCTTACATAGAGGATTCTTTTATTCATTGCAAAGGCTGTAGGTTGATAGGCCTATAATCCAAGAAAAATTAGTTCATTCATCTTTAACCATATGCATAGATGTACGTCTCATATTTTTACCTGCCTGTACTAATTCATAACTGTCAATCAACTTTTAAAAGCTTGATTATATTTGATGATCTTGATGAAGTTAGCCGGGCATGTTATAAAATCCTTCTAAAAATCATTGTATTTCCTTCAGTCTCAAAGTTCTCCAATTAAATAAAATCTTGTTTCCAAAATCATATTCCCTTACTCACCACTAGTTCATCTGAAGGGCTTTGTAACTATTAGGAAACTAAGGTTCACTTAAATGCTACATGAAAGTCATTAGCTAAAAGAATTAACCAGTTTTAATCAGTAAGAGGATTTAAATTTGTTTTTAAGTTTTCTTACCCTTCTTGGCAGTTTTAGTAATTGTGTTTTCTTCTCTAGTATGGCAGGATAATTATTTGCTAACATTTGAAATTCCTAAAATATTCTGACTATTGTTCAGGAGCTCAACCTTGACTACAAAGGAACTACAAATATCCCCCAGCTCTATGACTCAGTGGCCAGATGTGGATACAATCACATTTTCAGTGATCACACATGACCTTTAACATGCAAACGTATTGTTTTTATTTTGGGCTAACGAGTTTTGCATTTTATTTGTGTATTTATTAAATAAAGGTTACCATTGCATAATTCAAAAATTTAGAACATGTTTTAAAAGGTGTAAGAAGAAATATGTTATCCTTATCTTTTTTCTAGTCCATTGTCTCCAGCTTCCAAGTATACACTATTATCTGTTTCTTGCATATCCTTCCAGAGTGTTCTCATGGGTGTGCAAACACATACAAAATACCTATTATGATTTCTGCACTTTTGAAACTAAGGGTCCCAGGACCTGCACCCTCCTCCATGTGTTCATTCTTATCCTTACCGAAGAAAACCCCGTGAGTATAACTCAGTTTCTGAAAAAAAGTCTACTCCAGACATTTTTTGTACGAATACCATTTAAAAAGGAAAACAAGGAAGCACTGAACACGTAATGAACACAAAGGACAAAGTGGAAAAATCTCAACTCACAGGAGAGTAGAAAATCGTGAGTAGTCTGGGCATCTGGGCAATAATGAGCTCTTCCACGAACTGCTGCCTAACCTTGAGTGGGCCACTTTGGTTAATTTGTAAAGCTAAGGTACAAACTGGAAGCATATTTTTAAAAAGTCATTCAACAGGTATTTAGCGACACCTTCCTACCATGTGCCGGTCTGCTGCTGGAGAAACAGCAGAGGGTTATTCCCACTTCTCATGGAGCTTAGATTCTAGTTGGGGAAGTTGAGTTACAGGGGATGGGTGGTGAGGGAAGGTCTCTGTCTGGAGACCTGTTCTAACTGGTTTACAAAGCAACATGTGAGCAGGGAATGTTTGGTGAAAAGCACCATGAATATTAAGGATACAAGTGAACATGACAAAAATGCATTGGAGATTCTCCAGGCCTGATGGGGCCTGTGGGTCATGGCAAAGGGATGGATTCTTCTCTAAGTGTGGTGGGAAGCTGTTGGAAGATATTCTTTAATTGTTGACACTATTACAGATGTCCCCTATTCTCCCCTTTGCCCCCTCCTCCGAGTTCCCACTGCCTCCTCTCCTGGCCTTCACCACACTGTTCCTGTGTCCGTGGGCTATGCTTCTATGCCCTTTGGTCAATCTCTTTACCTTCTTCATCCTGTCCCCCCACCCCTCTCCTCTAACTGTTCCCTGGGTCTGTGACTCTGGTTTTATTTTGTTCGTTTATTTTGCTCCTTAGATTCCACATATTAGTGAGACCCTTGGAAGTTTTAAAAAAGGGAAATGGTAATGATCTCTTTCTCTCTAGGAGGGTGTTTCAAAGAAGAACGCCTTCAAACACCTTTGGTGATCAACTATTTATGTCAAAGATGTTGAGATAGAGAAGGAAATCTAACCTCTGTCCCTGATGTAGCAGAGGTTCTGATGTTTGCTTTAGAAAATGCTGTAATCAAATCATGTTTGAATCTTGGCATCTGCTGTGGTCAGTCTTTCTGACTATCACAGAAACACTTTCACCTTCAGCCTTTTCAAATCGAGGAAATTAAGGAGCGAAATATACATCAACATAAAATCCTATCGGTTGTGCCTTATTTCCTACGGAAATAGATATAGTTGTGGTCATAAGACAGCTCAGCAGTTCTCTAAGAACTGACAGTCACATCGCTCTACAAGATCTCTTCAAAAAATCTAAACTTTTCCATTTTGCTATATATCTCAGCAGAGCAAATATTTTCAGGAAATAAAATGCTTAGCTGCTAGAAATAAAAGGATTATTTTCAATTTGCTGATAAGACACGCATTACTGGAATATGCTTATCATGTTGATAACAAAGATTTGGTTTCATACATTGGCCCGGAGTAATAGACAGCATTAGAAAATCCAGGAGAAAAAAGGAAATGAAGACATGAAATCCCCAGGAAAAAAGGAAAAATTCAAAGCATTTTAATCATAGGAGGCTTAATTTATCATCTGTGAATTTCTACTAATTCACAGCATTACTTGATGACAACCGTTTAGTAACTAGAACACTGAAATTAATATATTAAGTACATCTATAATCTTATATACTGTTCAGAATATAAGATTATGTCTTTAAGTAGAAGATAAATACAATGCTTCATACAAGTGTAACAATGTAGATAGAGAAAACAATAATCCCCAGCCCCTCACATCTGCATGTATTAATTGAAGCTGAATAAAAGACAATGAGGGTGTAGGTTTATGTAACTATCAACTATTCATATATAACAGTTTTCTCTCTCCCTGTATCCAGTCTAGAAAAATCCTTCCCATCCCCATACATAGAAATATATCTCTTACTTCATTGGTATATGTGAGATTTTGCTTTGTAACTCAGAAAGGAGAGGGGCGATTTTAATGATGGGAAGTAGGAAGGGGAGAGAAGAGGTTCTGGATGTGTCCCTTGCTGTTATCAGGCTGAATTGTTTCGAGAATTAGAGATCCAAGTTCACAGAGTCATTCAAAGAGCAGGAGCAGGACCCAAGGTGAGCCTCTCACAGGGCCTGTCACCAGAGCAGGGAGAAACTTAAGCCTCTCCCTATAATGCACATGTTACTTGATACCCAAGTACCGGGAGTTTGGAAAGCTTTGGAGACCTCTGAGCACATTAGAATTCCCATGGGCCATGGCAGTGAGGAGTTTCCTAAGTGACATGGCCAGAGGATGGACCCTTGGGAGCCTGAGACAGAGAAATCACCAAGCCCAAGCCCATGACAAGTTATGCTAACAGGCCACATTGTGGGCTCATTTGAGGCAATTTTTTAAATTACTCCCCAAAATAATCACAGAGAACCTTTGTATTTGGGTGGGTCTGAAGTCAACCATTAGGAAACTGAGCCTATCAAGCCAGTACAGCTTTGGACTAGGACACAGGTGGCAAACACAAGGCCTACAGGCCAAGTTCAGCCCTCCACCTGTTTCATCCGGCCCGGCACCTTGTTTCTACCTGGTGGCAGTGCCGAGCTCTCGCTTAACTGTGAAGGAGTAGTTGCATGTATACAGTCCTAAAATTACATTCAGCCCTTTGAAGGCAACCACGAGGCTGATGTGGCCTCCAGTGAAAATGAGTTTGACATCCCTGGACTAGGAGATGGCACATAAATGTGAACTATCACAAAAGAATTTGAGTTTGAAGAAGGAAAAAATAACAATGAGAAAAGGGATTTATAGTTGGGAGGTACATTGGTACCCTATTGTTGCTGTAACAAATTGCCACTAAAAACACAAATAGATTACTTTACAGGTCTAGATGTCAGAAGCCTAAAATGCGTCGGGAAGAATGTGTTTCTTCCCCAGACTCCAGATGAAAATCCATTCCCTTACCCTTTCCAAGCTAAAGGGTGCCCACATGCCTTGGTTAATGCCAGGTTCCCATGTAGCAACAGAATCACTCCATCAGCTGTCACCATCTTAGTAACCCTTTTTCTCCCTCTGCACTGTCCCCTCCCCCTTGCTGTGAATCAATGCTTCTTGAACATTCATGTGCATATGGAGCTCCAGGGAATAGTGTTAAAATGTAGGTTCTGATTCAGCCATTGTGGGAGGTACCTGACATTCTCCATTTTTCACAAGCTCTCAGGTGATGATAGCATTGCCGATCAATGACAACAACTTAAGTACCAAGGATCCAGGTAACCCAGGGTTCAGCCAGGATGTGAAACCTGGCAAATAAGACAGAGAAATGCGGTGTCCTCAGCATTTTCAACTTATTTTCTCTCTGCCCCTGGCATCACCAACCAAATGGACAGACTTTCATTCATTTGTTCACTGCACACTATGCATGGACATAAAGCAGGAAGGGAATTGCATGCATTCGTGGACAAAGTAGATCTCACTGGTCTCCAAGGATGGGTGGAAGAGAAACATCATGTGATTGCACAACGTCCTAAAATTCGGTCCCCAAGTCAATCTGGAGTGTTTCTGACATAAACCGAAGAGCCCATAAAAGCCTCAGGGTGGGACGTAGCACTAGGGTTCTTACGGCAGCGTCTCCCCGACAGCCACATGGAAGCTTGCCTTCCCTGTCTCTGACTTACTTTTGTTAGGATGACATTGGTTAATAACATTATACAAAATTCAGGTGGACAATTTTTAATACAATATCTGAATAGACTATTGTGTACTCACTACCTGAAGCCTAGTCCATTTTTTGACAGCTACTTTTTAAGTTCTAGCAGAGGAGGACTGTAGCATATAAAAACTTTTCAGGAAGACAAATTTCTATTATTCTTTTGCTGAGCAGCCTCGGAAAGGCTGGACCTGAAGAAGTAGCTTAACAAGCCAGGCCAGTCTAATCAATCCTGAGATCAGTGAGTGACAAACAGATGTCTCGTCCAGATCACCTACACATAAGGTGTTCTTTCTGGAGTCATTAGTTGTGTCAGCCTGTACTTTCTTTAGCTTCTTTGACAAAACAACAACAACAACAATAATAATAATCCTCCTTCTCCCATCCTACCAACTCCACCAGCTTTGAGTTAACTTCCTACCCTCATCTTCGGAAAAGCTGCCAGTATGTTATGTCTGCTCCTGGCCTGAAATAAAATCTACCTAAGTCTTTACCTAGCTCTGTGTCATTCTGATTTTTCTCTCTATGTTTTGTTTTCTTTGTTTATTTGTTTTGTTTGTTTTGTAAACTTCCTTAAAGAGAAAGCCTGGTGCTCACGTCTGCTATTACTCCAGGGACTCTCGCTGCCTCTCAGCGTCCAAGCATCTCTTGTTTATGTTTGGCAGCCATGTATCTTTCTTTATTTCCAGCTCTCGGTCCTCCTTTTTGATCAGCCATAACCTGTGGCTCCTTCACTCTTTGCTATGCCTGAATATTTTATCACTGGCTTTCATCAAAGCTCTTTTGATGTAGAATTTTATAATGTAATCTATCCTTGGCTTAATGTGAGTTTTCATCACAATTTGGAAAGAAGCCTTTTTATGCCATACTTCACAGTAACCACCATCTTTATTTTATTGTCAATTTTTAACTCACAAATGAAGTGGTAGAGATATTGTCTCCGTTCCACAGAGTCTAATTAGGGAGGAGTTGGCAAATACTTTTTTCTTAAACAATATTTCAATTTAAGCTTCAGCAAATTTCTGGATCTCTCAAACTTGGCTGAGAAGAACTCAATGTCATTTCTATGCTTAAAATATTCAAGTTGAAGAGGAGTAGAACTTGATGGTTAGAAACACTTACTCTGGAAGCAAACCATTTGGGGTTAATTCCCAGTTCCCTAGGGTTTACTAGCTATGTGACCTTGGGTAAGTACCTTAAATACTCAGTGCGTCAGTTTCCTCTTCTGTATAGTTCTGGTAATATTTATGTCTATTTCATAGAGTTATTGCATGCATTATATTTATTAATATAGAAATTAGAAGATAGCCTGGCAGGGAATAATTGCTGTGAAAGGATTTGCTTTGACCAAATTTTCTGTGTAATTTTGCTTATCCAGAAGGATCATTATCTCATCCCTATAATTCAAAACTGGCATCCTCGCCACTCCTCCCTGTGTGGGGGAGATTTCATTAGATGAAATTTGCTCACAGGATTCTGCATGTTTCTGAATCTGGCGAAATCCAAGAAAAAACTACTTTATCCTGAATGGTGCCTTATAATGAATTACAAAAAAAGAGTACCATAGAATTTGGAGGATCTTATTCTTAACATTCAAACTACATTAAACTCATACAAATATAAGAATTGTTTTTATATTTGGCAATTTTGCAAAGACTGACGATTAGACTCTGTTGTCTGTTGATATGAATCAGTTGGAAATTCTTAGGTTTTTGTGGAATGTAAGATGCTTGATCAATAGGTTTATAGATCTCTGAGGGGGGATTATAGTCGTCAAGCAACATTTTGAACTGGCAACAAGAAGGGATGCTCAGCTAAGAATAACGTGGCTCCCCAGCAGCGTCAGTTAGGTGGCTTTGAGCAGTGTGTTCCTCCTCCTTTTGATTCGTTCATATTTCTCCTAGAGTGGTATTTTTTTTATAAAGTAACAAGATTAGTTCCTATGTGTTGACAAATAGTTTTAGATAACTCAAAGAAAAAACTGAATTAAGCCTGCAGAAACAATGAAATGAATCCTTAAAGTAAATGTGAGGATTTCTGAACTCATAGTGAACTCATTGTCTAACTACTTGTAAGGACCGCTGAGACCAGGTCACATTTCACAATGGAAATATAAGCCCAAAATATTTTCACTAGATTATTAAACTTTTTATATTTTATATTCTTTAAGCCGTATTTAAGGGAAACGAGGAAATATGGTTTAAGAAAACATATTTATTTGTTATACCCTGCAAATACCTTGTTTGAGGGATGTTGTCACTGAGTCAAGCAGTTGTTTTGGCCTTGTTTTGAAATGTTGTGAAAAGGATAACGTAGAATTGTGGTCAACTGTAATAGTAATTATAGTGAGACAGATTGGGTTTGATGCCACCCCCACAGGCTCATTACTCAGCCTCCGTTAATACTCAGTTTTCTCATCTCTGAAATGGAAATTAAAAATACCTTCCTCACAATGTTGTTGTCATGATACAGTGAGTGATTCACAGAGAATCCTCACCACCACCATCAACGGTCCATGCAGGTGCTTAATGACAATAGTCTCCGCTGGGGCTAGGAGATCCAGCCAGCCTCCAACACCTTAGCATCTGGTAGTGCCTCTTTAATGATCTAGTTTATTCCAGAAGTATTCATCAGATTTGTTTTATTTTTATTTTTTGTTTCCTTCGGAGTCTACTTGCTTGAGGAAAACAGGAAGCTCAATGTAGAAACCCTATAAATTCATTTTAGAATCAGTTTGACCTCTGGAACTAAAATGTCAACTGAAAATGTTGTCACCTAGGTATGATGTGATATAATTTCCAAACTGATTATAGCACAATTTTGTATATTGGCTGACGTTACGGAGATGTGGGTGTGCAGGAAGTGGCTTAGACCTATGAGATCCTTGCTCTGTAAGGGATGGACACCCTTGTCCATCCAGCCCCCTGCTGGGTGCCATGGGAAATCCAACAGAATATCACTCTCTCTCTCCAAGAGCTTTCAAACAATGTTGAAAAACAACAGCAGGATGATATGCATGTACATCATCATAAATAAAATATTTAGTAAAAGGGGAAAACTGTACTAGGGGTTCAATAACCATAACTGAATGGAGTCATTATCAACTGCATTGTCTGAGAGGCGCTGGGGGAGAGGGCTGAGCTCACTGTGATTGTTGGCAGTGATGGAAACACACCAGAAGCTGAGGGAGAAGGCGTGACCATTGTCAGAAATGAGCATGAAAGGAGGGGAGGAGAGAAGGCACTTACAGTAATTAGCTTGACAAGACCAGATCATTTGCTTGGAGAATACTTAGGCAGACAAAAACCTGGACATCAGAGCTACATATTGTAGGGGTCAAGGGCAAAACCTCTGGTGGCACATCGACCAGGTTCATTCAGCTACTGGCCTTTCAGCTTATTGGCCCCCCAAGTGACCAGAACCTTACCATGCCTCTGTTTCATGATATATAAAACAGAGAGAATAACACTGGTCATCTCATAACCACTTCAAGGGGCTGCAATGAGAATTAAATAAGACAACGTCCAAACCACTTAGCACAGAGTCGGGCAGCAGTTGGCACTCAGTAATGCTGGCTATTGCTGTATGTTGAGTAGCAATTGTGTCATGTTTGTACATGAAACATCTCTGTGTCACACTCAGAACGAAGCTACCAGGTAGGTATTTCGTCCCCATTTTAAGGTTCAGGAAATGAGATAAAGCAGTTGCCAAGACACATAGCTACTAAATACTAGGCTTTGAATGAATCAAGGCTTGCCTGATTCCACACCCCATTCTTCCCCATCAAGTCATCCTGTGTAAGCCCACAAGGTAAGAAAACCAGAGCTGATCTAGGGAGGTCTCAGGGTATCAACATGGTTCTAAGCTAGATCAGTGGACTAGTGGCATCAATATCACTTGAGAACTTGTTAGAAATGCCAGTTTTCTGGCCACAAATCTGAAACTCTAGCAGCAGGAACAGCAATTCATCAATCTGTGATTTAACAACCCCCCCAGGTGATCTTTATACACTTTACATTGAAGGAGCATTTTTCTAAACTAATTTTTGTGGTTTATAAAAAGTCAAGAAGAAAATAGGACAGATTATATTTTTACGTTGTATAGATGAATTAAATTGAATAATGTAGTAAAAAAAGAATTATTATGGCAATAACTCTGAACTTTAACCTATGGGCTTCCAATTTATACTGCCAGTCAACCAAGCTGATGAATACAAAATATTGTATCAGTTAGAAGTCATGGGGCGAACTTGCAGCACTACAAAGAGGTCACCTAAGGAATACACCTAAGGAATTAAAATGAACACATGCATATGATGTATATGCTGTTTGTGAGGCCAATAACAATATAGTAATTCATATTTTTTTTCCCCAGCACGTAGCACAGAGTCTGGCGAAAGTGTGCATGGGTGAGCCTATGCACACACGCATGCACTTGTTGAAACTGAACCAGATGCAAATAAATGCCCATGGAATCCCTCTCAAAGGTATTAA
The DNA here is from genome assembly GCA_004026765.1 of Micronycteris hirsuta. Taxonomy (NCBI): domain Eukaryota; kingdom Metazoa; phylum Chordata; class Mammalia; order Chiroptera; family Phyllostomidae; genus Micronycteris; species Micronycteris hirsuta. Next base: position 23,486 of record PVJI01015732.1, read on the forward strand.
GCTTTTTGTCTTTTGCAATGAACCCTTTTGTCAGTCTGGCAAAGTCTGTGAATTTCTTTACAGAATAGTGTTTTCATTTCTTCTCTTAAACCTAGGATAAACTTTAAAAATATGAACACTTTCTTATAAAGAGCAATTCCATTTCACATTGCCGTGGGGATTTTTTGAGTTAGCAAAATACACACACACGCACAGAACTGAAAACAATTAGCACGGTGATTTTTTTTTTAATCCTTGTTCTATTTTCTTTTGCCTTTAGAACTTCTGGAGGAATCAAAACAACAAAACAAATGACGACCTTGTCTGTGAGACCCTTCAGGTTTTGGACTGTGTTTGTGGACTTACAGTGGGCGTCCTGGGCCTGTTGGGTCTCTACCTCAGTGAGAAGAATGTCGTGCTGGTCAACCAGACTCTGGAAAGCTTGACTGAGGATTGCCAGGGCCCATACCGTGAAAATAAGGTAACCATGAAAACAGTTCTTCACGCAAAACTATTCATGACTAATTAGAAAAGGGATCTAATTATTGAACAGTCCAACCCTGTGTGCATTTCAAAGATCTTTCCTCTTGTTTTGCCAGATATTTTTACTTTCCTAACAAATCATACAAAGACTGAATTATAGACTAGCAAATACAATGCCATAGTTTAATTTAATTTTACTGTGAAAAAAAACTCCCATGAAAATGTTCTAGATAAAAATCATGTCTATCAGAAAGAGTCAAGTATGTTTCTTCATCATTGCTCAGGTTTAACCTTTTAGTGAATCTTTCCAGGATCGTGGAGTAAACTCCCTTGGCTTTTATGACTCCACTCCATTGGGTAGCGTGCATTATCTTTATCACTGTCACAGTAAACGGACGAACCTCATGAAATAGGTATTATTGCTCCCATTTTGATAATGAATAGGTTCTGACTCAGAGATTAAGTGACATTCGAGTGTCTCGGAGTGACAAATGGTAAATTGTACAGCCATTCTGAAAACTCAGAATTTTTGATTAAGTCTAAATAGAGTGTTCTTTTGACTATATTATATTTCCCAGGGCAAAGTTGCAACTCGGGCTTCCAGAATGTTTGCTTCTATTTCCATTTTCTTAGATATCAAAGACACATTGTGGGAGCAGAAGACAGGGCACTTGAAATGAAGGAGGGAAACCCCCTTGAGCTTATTAATTGACTACTTACCTGCACTCAAGTGCTATGGGGCTACCCCAGCAGGCACGAATCCACCCAGGAAGAAAAAGTTTTCAAATTACAAACATTTCTAGATACTAATTTTAAAGAAATCATTGAGAACAAACATCAGTGCTTACCATAGAATATAGTGTAAAAAGAAATCTGCTTTTCTATGGCAGATTATATGACCTATACACACATATATAGTGCCTAATGTATACACAAGTATCATACAATTTCACTTATCTATGGAATCTAATGAACTTAATAAACTAATAAACAAAATAGAAATGGACTCGCAGATACAGAGGACAGATTGACAGCTGTCAGAGGGGAAGGGGTTGCGGCAGGGTAGAAAAGATGAAGGGATTAAGCAAAGAAAAAATAACTCATAGACACAGACAATTGTATGATGATGATAAAAGGGAAAAGAGGATAGAGGAGATAAAAAAGGACAAATGGGATAAATGGTGATGGAATTTTTTTTTAAATTTAAAATACAGAAGGGGGAATAGAATCCTCAAAACAAATTATTTATGTCATTAATTGTTATGTTTTCATTCTGTGTACCTGTGTATGTATGTCTATATTTGTGTGCATGTGCATATATATACTAGAACAGCATTTTTTAAACTATATTTTATTGATTATGCTGTTACAGTTGCCCCATTTCCCCCCTTCTTTCCCCCCTCCCCTTACCCCCCTTTCCCCTCCCTTTAGTTTTGTCCATAGGTCCTACACATAAGTCCTTCTGCTCCTGTACTTCCTATACTGTTCTAACCTCCCCTTGAGCGCGGGCTGGGAACCAGAGGATCCTGGTTCGATTCCCCGTCAGGGCACATGCCTGGGTTGTGGGCCAGGTCCCCAGTGGGGGCCATGTGAGAGGCAGCCATACATTGCTGTTTCAGAGCATTTTTAAATATACAAAATGAAAAGTGCCTGGGATGAAGTACAAAATTCCAAATATATTGAAATATAGCCATTAGAATATGTAAAAATAATTTGTGCCATAGTAATGTTGTGCTTCATATTAAATAACAACATCTAACTACTATAATTGCAAAGCAGTGATACATTTTAAACCATATGATGAGATACCTGCAACAACTACAATGCAATATAGAAAAAGCTGTGAGTGCTTGGGTAACAAATTCAAGAGCACTGCTGATACTATGATAGTGTGTTGCTTGGATTCCTCATTAAAGGAAATGCTAAGTTTCCATTAAAAGTTAATGAAATATAACAGTAATGTCTTCCTAAGTTTCTGGATCCTCTTACACCCAACTTAAGGTCTGAAAGTTTGAAGCCTGATTTATAAAAATCCATGAAGTCTCCTAACAGAGACTGCAATAGCATTTAGATGAAACTGTTGACGGTACCTTCCTTATGAGCTTTCCAGGTAACATCAGCTCCCACGTGAGCGATGGGTGATGACCGTCCAGAATGATTGGTTGACTTGGCTAAACCCATTGTGATGTTTCAGAAACAAAATGGCCTTTCCTGGCCTTTCCTAGCCTTTCCTAATGCCTTCCTTCCAACACGGTCCAATTTAGAAATCTTCTACTTAATGGCTTAATTATTGCATTCAGAAAATGTAAATATGATACTTTGGCTTTAGTTAGAGAGGAAATATGTCCCATTTACAATGCTGGCACCGTGTCGAAGTGTGAGGCAATTTGCACTACAGAAAGCTCTTTCTCCTTTGGGCTGGAGCCAGGAGTCTTGATAATATTCCTTTCCATCTGCATGAATCCTGGGCCATTGCCCTGCTAACATATTCAACCTCTTTTAATTCTAATTCTGCCTTTTTAATAAAATACTAAAATCAAATAGAACTCCACATTTCTATTCCTACCTTTCAGATGTCATGAATTTGCATTATTTTTGTGTAGGGAAAGACCCAGGGAAGGGGTGAAGGGCATTCAATAATTACATCAATCGAATGGCTCATGTGCCCATAACTACATCTTCGATGGAGAATGGGAAATCATCTGGATAATTCTAAATTTATATTTGTATTTAGACTGCTTAAATGAAACTAGCGTGCTTATTTAAACTAAAATGGTAACAGGGCATGAAAAAAGCAGAAGACTTTGATGAGCCCCCTTTCTGGCTGGAAAACCTTGAACATGTGTGTTGCTCTCATCTGTAAAAATGGGGACAGTGAGACATTCCTCACCGAGCTGTGGGAAGGATTAAACTGGCTATTTCATGAATTACAGAGCAGCATGCAAACAGTAACTCTTACTATTAGAATACCCACGTTATTCCTTCCACTTCACTTTGTTAGTCAGATCTATGGTCTGCAACGGTAAAAATTACACAAAATTTACAAGGTCACCTTTGAGGAAATCAGTCTCTTTTTGAGAGATTGAGAATCATGACCAAGACCAAAAGTGTTTAATAGAAGGAATGTTTGGATTGCTAAATTTAAAGATATGTGTTTAAATGATAGTGCAGGACTGGTGAGGATCCCGAGGCTGCCCTACTCTGCGAAGCCGGGCATAGACACTTGAACCCAGAACGGAGCGTCCAATGCAAAGTTTTACAAGACATGTTTCATTTTTGAGGATTGGTATCCTATGCTTGGTGAACAAAAGAAAGTTACTTTAACTCAGCTGCTTTTAAAAAAGATTTTATTTATTTTATTTCCAGAGAGAGAGAGGAAGGAAGAGAGAAAGAGAAGGAGTGAAACATCAATGTGTGGTTGCCTCTCACATGCCCCCCATTGGGGACCTGGCCTGCAACCCAGGCATGTGCCCTGACTGGGAATCGAACCTGCAACTCTTTGGGTCACAGGTGTGTACTCAAACCACTGAGGCATACCAGCCAGGGCCTCATCTGCTTTTTTACCCAAATGTTTGAAATACCAAAATGAATTGGGCCATTGTTTAAAGTATTAAAAAGGTCAGTTTTCTCAATACTCAAAGGCTGTAAGATCCATGCAGCAGTGCACAGAAAAATGCTGTATGTGAGGATTATATATTTACAAAATATATGGCTCACAGGATCCTGGACTGAAATAAAAAGGGGTTCCATGTCCCCCAAATGATGAAAGGTAGAAACGCGTTCTTAGTTCTATTACAAACCACAGCAAAACACATCATTGTACTCTCACCAGTCTGTTCATTAACTTTTCATTCCACGTAATGTTTTGGACTATTAATTCAGGTCAATAAGAACAGTTCAATAATTAGTTTTGCAGTGTTATTTATCTTGTGGAGTTTTTCCTTTTCTTATTCAAAAGAGTGGGGCATTTATGAATAAACAGTGACAAGTTTAATAAAATGTAGTGATGTGAGTGATCTATAAGCAGAAATGAGAAATCTGAACGGCAAATCGCTTTATGATTTTGAAAGAACACTTTTCCATTATGTTGTATTATTAAAACAGAATAAATATATGCAATGATAATACCATATAAATTCCATCCTAAAATGACAATTTTGGGCTGTATTTACACGGTATAATGTCTCAGGCTATGAAATACAATTATTTTTAATTAACAAAGCTTCCCAGGCTTTACAAGGGAATCCAACCATCTAAAGATGACAGATCTTCCCAGGAAATAAAGGCTTATTTCAAAAGAATAGGATGAGGCCAATACTTTTAAAATGTTGAGTTGTTTCCTCTTAAAATGTGATCTATCTGCTTTGTCACAGCTCATCTTCAGGGCTGGGTCACATGGTCAGACAGAATGCAGGGCTTTTGCTGAACCAGGTGGACCTTGTTTTTACAGTCTCTCATCCAGTTTGCTGTCTGTCATCACATGGACTTAATGTCGGCAACTGACAGGTTTCAAATATTGATGGGCGAATGCCTGTAGATTCAGAAACTTGGAACTTGCCCAAAATACCCGAATCTCACAAGTCTGTAAAATCAGCCAGGAAAACAGACTGTTTGGTGAACTGTCCACAGCCTCATATTTTCACGTGTGATAAAAAAAATGTGTATACCACAGGAGGATATTGCCCTTCTGATATATGAACCCATGAATGTTTTGAAATGTCATCACTTGGCTTTCGAACCTAGTTTTGAATAGGTAATGCACCACCACTCCAACAGAGACAGAATATGGCTCTTCAAATGCATGTAGCACTTAAAAATGTACTTGAGAGTATTTTTTTATTCATTTTGCTTTCTTGAATGCTTTTTTCTATATTTTTCTACATCCAAGATGTTTAAGAGAGAGTATGAAATCCACTCTACTTCAGAGAGTGTCGTGACCCTCAAATCAGCCTCCTGCCTGTACGGCCTCATCAGTTTTTGTGATGGTTACTTTACCTACAGTCGGGTGTGCCTCAAAGAAACACATGTGGATTTTTACTTTGTTGCTTATTATATATTTTTCTCTCATGTAACTTGAGGAAAAAAATGGAAGCTACAATTGTGTTGGTTCTGTGCATAAATGGAGTATGTGTAAGCTATCTAACCTAGAGGAATGATTTAATTTTCTTAATTTTTCCATGCTAACAAATTGCCCCTTTTTTGTGTATGTGACTAGTACTGCAGAATAGTTCAATGCAGAAGAAAATGCATCTTCCATGCCATCCTTTTAAAGTTCTGTTCTGTTGGGGGCGGGGAGAGGGTCTGAAAGACACAGATGCAGAAGCAAAGTGTGTCTACTTGAAATTCTAATGCCGAAGGAGAGAACAGATTCCAGGATTTGAATAATTTCATTTAGTCAATAAAGGGATAAATCATTCTGCAACAGCTATTTTTCCTCGACGCGACTTTGGATTAGAAAGTCAGTCCATCTCCGGGAGACACTTATGCAAATGCCGGCGACGGTGATGGGGCTGATCGCATTACAGCGAAGGGGACTAGATTACCTGCGCGGCTGTGATGAAAGCATCCGCGCGACTTCCTGCTGAGATGAAGCGAACGCGACGCATTGTATCATGTCATCAGCAAATGTCACTTTAATAGGACTACAAATCATTGTGACATCAACAACCTCAAACAAATCTGCTGGATATTTAAATACGCTGATTCTTCCCTGGGGGCCAAGGAAAGATTTTTTTTTTTTTTTTTTAAAGACTCAGTCATAAAGTAGCAGCATCCAGATTGCAAAATTTTCTTTTTATTTTAAGATGTAAATAACCCTACATGGCCAGAGAACAAGTGATGCTGTGGCTGGGATGAGGCTGTGAATCATTGATTCCCAAACAACAATCAACTCAGCCTGTACGCTACAGGCATGGACAACAGTGGTGCAGATTTTTGTAATAACAGAGTAATCGGGAAAATGTTATAGGTGCATTGTTCATTCCTCCTGTGGCTGGAATCAGAAAGAAAGTGATAGTGCTAGGAGTGTGGGATGCTGCCAGCAACAGTTACTGACTACTGAGGCTTCTCTAATGCACAGATCATCAAACTGGCACTTTCTCATATTCCAATTACTCAAAAGTACCTGTGATGCCAATTTAATTCTTTCCTGCTCTCAATATCCCATGGATTTCTAGGAAAAAACTAAACAGCTCACATTATTTTGACACAAATTGAATCAACCAACAGAAATCAGATGGGAGCCCAGGATGACCCTAGAATGCTAGCTATATAATACCTATAAGTTCTTAAAGATCCTTCCTCCTTCTGTTAGGCATAATAATACAGGCATACGAACCAGTACATTAAAAACATTATAATCATATTTTAGATAGGCTTTCATTACTTTATTTCCAACTATTAGAGATTTAGAAGAGAAAGATGAGAGAAGGAAGTAGAGTAAAAGATCGATTATACGTGTCCTTTGGGTGTCCTTTAAGAAAGTAAACTTAGGACAGCCTTGAAAACTCTGCCTGGGGATCGCCATTCTATTACCTTCTTAAAAGTACAGAAATGTCAAATATGAAGCCACGAATGCTATAATTAGAACAGAAAACTTCAGGAAAAGGAGTCTTGGAAGTATATTCTGAGATTGAAGTTGAATTGCCCTGGCTGGAAGTTCAATGGGTGGGATACTGGGTGGCCCCAGACATTACCCACCTAAGAGGGTTTCATGTCTTGATTGGGGATTTTCAGAACACAAAACATTTGTGATGTGTTCTGTCTACAGATGAAACTCTGTGGTCACACCTTAAGCTATTTTAAGTGCGAGTTATTTCAGGTTTAATAACACAATGCCACATAAAATGGCAAAAGATTACTTAAATCATAAATTTGCTGAGGGTTAGGAAGGAATAAAAGTAGCTTATATTTTCTACCACCTGGAGTTCTCCAGACTCCCTCATTTTTTCAGCCTAATTATTGTTGTTTACACTTACAGAAGTAAAATATTCCCCCGCAACAATTACAAGTGGGATATCCATTACACTAACCTATTTTTTTCCTGAAGAAAATATTGGCATGCTCTTCACCTATTGTTTATTTAAAAATACATCAGTCTCTAAAGGAAAATTCTCTTTGGCTTATCTCATATCTTCTTTTTCAAAATCATGGTCAGCTCCTCTCTCCCATTGACAAAGATTGATATGTTATACTGTGGAATAACAATATAGTTTGAGTACATTTCTTTTTCAATCTCAAAGCCTAATGCAAGTTCTCTACCGAGAATTGGGTTTCTTATTTAACCAACTCACAGGAATTGTTCAATAATAACTTATTTTTAAATTGTATTCTTGAAATTTCCCCAGCTCTCACATACAGACGGGCATAGCTGGGCTTTCAGTAATGATTCAGCAAGTGAAGTTCTGTTCATAGACATGATTGGAAGGTGGGAATTCTGAAGGACAGTCACACTGATGAAAGTGCTTCCTCAGGATCTCCTTAAGGTTCTCAAAGTCAGGAGTAAAGTAGGAACATGTCTGGATTGCTCAGTGTTGTAGATTAATGAGATAAAACTTCCTCAGCAAGCCGCATAGGGTAGCTCAGGCTTTGGAACTTGAAGGACTGGAAAGTCTTTTTTCAACAGTATGGCTTAGATAATGTGGCCACATTTTTATTTTAGGTATTAAAGACCTTAATATTAAGAATTGCCATCTGCTAATATCATCATTTCTAAAATGTTTCAGAATCAAGGACTTGTCTCTAAAGTCATCTAAATTTCTTTTTAAACCACATTGCTGAACACTGGTAAAAAAATTCATTGTGGAATTGCTTCTGCCCCTTTGCCAGTGTTTGTGAGTCACTGAGGTGGATACACTCAGACTGTGTATTTAAACACCTGGATCTTTCATTCATTACTTCTTTCAGTCAACAACTATGCATTTAGAATAGTCTACATGCCAGTCCCTGGGCTAGGCACTGACAAAGCTTGAGGAGTAAGAGCCAACCCCATCCGCATTCTAGTTCATGGTCATGGGCTGGTGGAGCACAGCACCACCTCCTTTCACCTGGGTGAACTTGTACTAATTACTTTTAGAAACAATGAACCTCAGAGGGTATCCTCTTAGGAAAAACGAGAATACAAGTATACCCATTGCGGAACTGAGAGTTTAATTGACACCAAAAATGACATTCAACTGATGAGAGCTGCTTATCATCAAAGATCATTAAAAGGTGAGGTGTCTGAGCAAGGTATCCTCTAGGAAGAAAAGGAGAGGGAGAATTAGCAGATCATCCTTAAGACACTTTTAGTCTACCAGACCCTCAGGGCACAAAGATAGATGCAGAAGACATGACTAAGATATGAGCACAGACAAATACTTCCCAGTGGCACCAACATCAGAGGAGGTGTCCAAAAATCTATTAAACATGTCTGATGAATAATTTCCCCAGTGATTGGGTAGAAGTATGCAAAACTACTTCATAGAATGAAAATTCACAATTTGTCATAGAGAAATCGCCTGAAGATTTGAGATACAATCTGAATGGTACCATAATTGGGCTCTGGAATTACATTTTTGTTAAGGATCGTACAGCTTAGAAGAATCTAATAGAATATCTGACAAAAGCAATAGATTCTGGCTGACAGCATGGCCTGGAGGCATGTGCTCCCACTGACTAGGAAGTTAAGATGTCAAAAAAGTCCTCAACCCTTTCCTTCACTTTAGCCTCTAAGAATTGGTTGTGAAGTGGGGTAAAGGCACTGTCAAATTTAAATTTTAAATAGATACATATGGAGCAATGTGTTTTTTTTTCCAGGAAAAAAATTCACTCATTCCCATGGAACCCACCCTTGATGCCAGACATATTTTCAATTACACAAAAAGCACAATCTTGCAAAAAAAATTAATTCAATTCCCACTGAAATGAGATGCTAGGTGTTCTCCAATGGGATTAGTTAGGAATTCATTTTGCATTCTCTCTTGGGTCCCCCTTTCTCTTTGCATTACCGTACTGCCTGTGGCTCAGCTCCTCTGTCCTCTCAGAAAGCTGCTTAGATTTATAGGAATCTTACTCTCAGATTCTTCATTTCTACTAAAGGGTAATTGTTTTTTGCTGGTTCATTTCCTTTATTCATGTTTGCAAATAAAAAGCAAGGCAACAGAGCAAAAGTTAAGAATCACATGGGCAGGTTAAGTATAGACATTCTTTAAAAGTTGTTCAGAAGGCAGGGGGTTGTTTCTAGGAGCAACCCAAACTCCTGTGGGATCAATCCTACGTGTATATACTGCTCCCCAGCCCTCCCTGTGCCCTGACGGCTCCTCACAGGGGTCAGTTAAAGGAACCAACTCCCCTGGCACTGCAGGAGGAAAGGGACAAGGCCAATGCTGAACATATAGGCATGGAAGGCAAATTTCCTGTGACATTTTCAGCCTTCTTCCTTCTATAGATTTCATTGGCTATAGATGAGAAAATATTTCATCAAAGAAGACACTACAAAATAGTCTACAATATCTCTAGAACTCGCTGTTTTCCTCTGCTCCACCAGCATGCATCTGGTTCTGTTTTAGTATAGCGTATAGCTTGTAACCTCAGAGCTTCATGTCAGCTCAGAACCACCTGTTTCCATGCACACTGCCCTTCAATGGCTGCCTCTCCATGACCTGCTGCACCTCTCGTGACCACTTGGTCCTTAACCCCCTTCCTTCACAGCATTGCTCACACAGGTCTTTCTTTTCATGCCCATTACAGAGCCCCTTATAGCTCCACAACTGGGTGGCTTCTTTGGGTCCTACCTAGCTTCTCTGCTACCACGTACATACACACGCTCTAATATGACCATCAGTCCACTCAGTACCAAATACCACAGTTAAGAAAGAGGCAGCAAAATCCTAAACACCGTTTCGATCATTTTACTTCCGTCACATCTACAGACAAAACTTAGCTTAATAACTGAGATCCAACCTTACCTGCTACTATTCCTTCTGCAAATCTCAGGTTCTTTCCACTATGGTCAGCATTTCTGAACAGGCATCATGCTCCTCCCGCCCTGTGTTATTGAAATTGTTACCAATTTCTCTACCTGAAATTCTCTCTCTACAACTTCTCTGACAGTTGAAAGTGTTGATACCCTTTCAGGTCCAGTCTACGTGGAACCGAGGAAAGGACTTCACTGTGGGGATGACTCTTCCTGAGGCTTTGTGATAGTTGCTTCCAATGTGCGAAGGGTTCTCCAAAATAGTCACGAAAATACCTTAATGTATTATTATTCACCATTTGATAAAATGATCTGTTAGGGAGTTCCATACCTCCCTGACTTCTTAAGGCTTAAGGCTTAATTTTTTAAACTAATGTTGCCAAACATTAGGCTAGAAAAAAGGTTTAAAATTAACATATTGAAGAGAAAACATATAAAACTCTACCTCTCACAAATAATTACATAGTTATCTCTTAATTATCCCCTAGGATAGTGAGGAGCAATAAAAACAATAAATGGACCCCAGTCTTTGGGTATAGACCCAGTTCCTCTTCTGTGAAGAGTCGCAAAGCAGATTTGGATTATTGTGGCCAATCAGAATCTAGAAGAAGCCAGGAAAGAAGACAGAAATCCCACAACTTGAAGGCCATGCAGCAGGATGGTTGTGTGATGCTGTTAACTATCATACTCATGCCCTGTGTCATGAACTAATGACAGCCCGTTGTGAATAATGATTCAGGTTTACCAGTGAGGCAGATTGGATTCTCATTTAATGGGCAGCCAATGGGGCAGGGAGGAGGGAGGCATTTTTAAATAATTAGAAAAGGAGAAAGAGGATAACATTGAATCTTTTCACTCATTGGTTAGTTTCTGAAGATACAAAAAGGACTAAAATATGCAGTTTCTACTGTCATAAATCTTTAGGGTGTAGAAGCAGATGTATTACAGTTGAACGAGGAGGGGTGGGCTCTTTTAAAAAGAATCTGGTAGTTAATTCCAGATCTGGACCCCACAGGGGAAAAAAAAAAAAACAAATTTGTCAATTAGAGAAGTGAAATTTGGTTGTGCTGTATCCTCATTTCTGCAATGCAATGTCTATTAACTGATCCTTCTACCCTGGCCTCTATATCTCATTCTTTTATTGGTAGCATAGTTACTGAATATGAACTTTTGTAAGATTTTGATTTTTCCATAAAACATAAATAATTCTAAAAAGCTTTGCAAATTTTGATAGATAATCTCAATGGAATTTTTATAAATATTTTAACACAGCTATTGCATATACACATGTGCACACACATGAAGGCAGAGGTATGTGTTGTACACACAAAAACACACATACACATGCACAGGTCCAGGGCATACATAACTATTACACATACATCTGGCACAGCCATTAAGGAGAAAAAAACTATTCTAAATAATATTAATCTTGTCATTTTCTTTTCAAGTCAATTCTTTTGATTTTATTACCTATAATGATGATTATATTTAATAAAGATTTTAAAGAAAGATAATATTTAACAATGTCAAGGAAGTGGGAAAATGGATACTCTCATAGACTGCTTCTCAAAATAAAACTAATGAAAACTTCATGAAGAATTCAGTAATACAAAAGTCTTTAACATGCCATCTAATTCATTAATTCCACTACCAGGTATTTATCAAAAGATGTATCAACATACAAAGATGTATTTACAAGGATATTCATTATAATGTATTCTACAGTAGAAAAAACTAGACCCCATAAAGCAATGGTATAGTCCATTCTGACAGTCATAGAATGCACGTAATTCTATGCAGCCATTCAAAGCGAAGATAGGAATGTGTATTTATTGGCCTGAAAAGATCTTTATGATACAGTGTTAAGTGAAAAAGGGACTCTACACAAGGCAATAAAATAGCTACTACTTGCATAGTGTGTACTGCAGGAAAGGCACACACCCTTGCATTTTATATGCAGTAACGCATTTCAACCTCATTGACATCATCCCTGGTTTATCAGTGAGGAGCCAAACCTACAGTCCTGAGATGATTGGCCAAAGATAAGAAAGCTAATAAGTGACAACTGTGAACTTTACAGTGGGACAGTATGGCTATGGAGACCACACTCAATCTCTCCAACATAAAACCTATCTTTGTATAGACACACGTGGAATTTTGCTCATTCATTCCCCTTTACATACACACACACACACACACACACACACACAAATATATATACACACACACACACAATTACATGCAGCAAATGCAATATAAGACATTGTAAAATATCTTGTGTCAGTTTGGATTTTATTTTATTTTTGAATTACTCAATGTGGTATGTTTGCTACCATTTTTGAATTCAGTAAGCTATCCAGAAAAACATCCTTGAGTTTATCTGCTCTGGATGGAATTAAACCATGCTTACTGCATGTGTCAGAAAAGAGCTCTTTTACTTCTGGTAATACATACCAAGAGTGGCATCCAGTTTTATTAAAGTAATATATTATTTTTGCTTTTCTAGTTATTTCGATAATGCAAATTTGAGAATCTCTGCTATGGCAGAGTGAATATCTATAAATAAAGTTCCTTTCTTCTTTCTTCCTCTTCCTTTCCTTCTTCCTTCTTCTCCTCCTTCTCCTTCCCTTCTCTCTTTCTCTCCTTTCTCCCTCCATTCCTGTCTTTCTTCTTAAATAAGTACACTTCGGTTTTGATGCTGTCTTACAGGAACTGTCCTACAAGTAGATTACACAATCTGAGCGTAACTCCCTTGGAGTAAGTCTGCAACCCTATACGTGCTTTCAGGAAAAGCTACGTTTTCAGGGACTGAAACTTTAGCCATCACTGCATGCTGCTCTTGTCTGAGCTCTGCGATTGCTTCGTTATTTCTCCCCTGAGGATTCAATGGATTTGGTTCAAGCACCATTGAACGTGATGCTGTATTAATTGCCCTGGAGGGTAGCGAGGCCTTTGAACTGTGGCTGTGAGGGATATTTTGCTGTAAGACATGTGTCAGCACTTGGCTGGTTAACTCTGGGGCTGGACTGTGCAGCATGCTGGGACCAAGGATCTGGAAAACTACTTTGCATCCTAATCTTACATCTGTTTTCCATCATGCAGCAAGATTGACTGGCCATTCTAACAGGGAAGCATCATTTTGGAATAGCCAGAATCTAGTACAAATATTGTACTGTCAAAGAATATTAAGAATTTTCCATCATTTTTTCAAGTCCTCCCAAACAGCTGGCACACATAGGTGATGGGTGATGCAATGGATTAATTGCCTGACCTTTCCCCCCAGGAGGAATTGTCCGTGTGTGAGTTATGTGTTAGCATTATGACACCAAAACTTAAATTGAAGATGATTCCTCAGCTTTCGATAAAAATAAGACCCCATTTTTCATTGGCCTAATTTTGAACCCATTCTAGGTTCCACATGCCACTCAGAGCTTATTCATAGTAAGTCTGAACACAGAGTGACATCTCAAATGCAATCAACACCTTTCTTTCAAAGAATACAGCCTCAATGATTCACCTGGACGTTTCTTTCTTCTAACCTTCTTGAGTACCTGCCATTTCCATTGCTATAGGTGGGGAGGACTAAGAAAATTTACAGTCTCATGGCAAGTCGATGGTTATAATTCTAGATTGTAATTATATTCCTAGACTTCAGAATAGCAGATCAGCTTTGTTTCCTCCAGATGCTGTATCCTCTCAAATAATATCAGTCACTGTTTCTCATGTCATTGCATGTTAGGTCACAGTGGTTAGAGGCACACATCGTGAATGAAAATTTTGTAGTCAGGAAGAATGAGGCAAATGTTGATTTTCTATGGAAATGTCCATTTTAACAGTAATTTGGTCTCAAAGTTCTGTAATAAAATATACGTGTAAAAATAATCATTGATGGTCTGCTCACATACCCCTTTAGAACCTGAGCCCCTACAACATCTGCACATCTCCTGTTGAGGAGAAAGGAGGGAGCTGGTAGAAAGCACGGCCTGGTTAGCATGTTTCCATAGTGTACACAGGAGAACAGTGTACAATGGTATATACAGTTTATAATGGTATATTTGTTTAGACACCTCAAGTAGTACATTATGCTTCTCATTTATTAAATTTTTAATTATTATTTTAATTGATTGGTTGACAGATGGCATTGTAGAAATGCCACTCTACTCATGGCTGCCACAGATCCGACAGAGTGAGTTGAGGATTTTCCTGCTTTCCTTTATTTATTATTTAAAATTTAGGTTTGATTGTTGAGTAAACTCTTTGCAATCTGGAATCTTGCGTAGATGTGCTAGACGGTAATAAAGGAAAGTCCGGTGGACAGGTTTTGAGCCACTGATGCATGAAGTAAGCCAATGCCTTTGGAGTCTGGGGTGTGTGAGACATGCTCTTCTTCCTCTGACCTTTCGTGGGGCCCTTCCTTTCAATTTTGAGGTGATGGTTTTATTTGTTTGCTGTTTGTTAGTAATTATTCCAATGGTTGTCAACATGGACACATGGCTTTATAAAGACCATGCACAATTACTCAACTATTTACTGAGTTCTTTCAGTGTGTATTCACAGGAGAAAGTAGGTTTTTTCTATATACATGATCTTCATATAAAAAACCATCATCTATGCCCTGGCTGGCGTAGCTTGGTGGATTGAGCGCGGGCTGAGAACTAAAGGGTCGCGGTTCGATTCCCAGTCAGGGCACATGCCTGGGTTGCATGCCAGGTCCCTGGTGGGGGCCACATGAAGGGCAACCACACATGGATGTTTCTCTCCCTCTCTTCCTTCCCTTCTGTCTAAAAATAAATAAATAAAATCTTAAAAAACCATCATCTAGTTAAGTATGAACTAGTGTCCAATCTGTAAAATGAGATTTAAAATGTTAAGAGAAATACGAACAAATGCATATTTGTTTTGTAATCTAAAGAACTTTGATGATGTAAACCACGGTTTCAAAGTACGAAGGATTAACAAAAGAAGAATTGGAAATCAGACAAAGTGCCCAGGATGACAACAATCATCTATAATCATAAATTAGTGAGCAAAGTCTCAACCTTGCTTTGTGAGTACCACTCTGCCTGAATGGGGAAATAAAGCATAGATTTCATTTCCAGCTTCACCATTTCTAGGGCAAGTAGTCACTTACCCTTCTGAGCCTCAGTCTCTCTGTCTGCATATGGGGACAAATATGACTGACCTGTGTATTACTGGGAGCATTAAATGGTATATTTATAAAAGAACCACCAAAAATAGATGGTTTGTTCTCAATAGATGGTTTCTGTTTTGTTATTATAATTATGATTACTATCATTATTGCATTACTTGTTCTATATTACTGTTACAACCAAAACCAACATTATTTATAGTTGTAGTTTCATTTTAGAAATAAAGAATCAAGTCTACAGTATGGCTATATTTACAATGATTAAACAAGTTGTTTTCTATTTTAAGAAAGTGTGACTTTTTATGGAAATATAAAACCTTCTATAACAAAAATATGTACATTGCAGAATGTTTGACAGATAATTTTGCTTTTAAAATATTTAAGTGTGATGTACTAAAAATATTTTAAAATATTGAAAGGTGAAGATTTAGCATATTGTTCAGCTTTTTGGCCTTTCAGATGATACTTCATTATTTTGTTACTATAATACTTGCAGCTGAGGTTAAAAGTATTGTGGGTGGCAATGAATTATTGAGGCAAATTAAATACATGTTAAATCAAATATAAATTTTCATGTTAAATATATGTAAGATATAAAATACATGCTAAATAAAATACATGTATGTATCTTTGTGTTTACACATGTACACATATACACATATACAGGTATATACAAATATATACATACATGTGTGTGGATATATATATATGCATACTGTTGTCCTAGTTGAGGTTTTACATATAATCATAGAAAGGTATATATATGTAAATAAGAGTAAATGAGTTCATTCCCTACTCTTCGCTAGAGGGCAAGAGTAAGGATAGATATGTGATGAAAAAGGTAAAGACAACTACTTAAAATAGAGTATTTTGTACAAAAAATATTTATTAGACTGATGCTTTCCTTTCCCACCAACAGGGGCAAATTGAAGTAGACAGTGAAACCGTCTTCAAGTTAGCTGCGCTGGTTTTACAGTCGACATGGTGGAACTTGGATTTGAATCCACATCCTCAGAATTTCTACTCTGCCTTTCCACTTGATAATGCCTCAAAAGTGAATCCAAAAGGACTTCCGCCAAGATGGCAGCGTAGGTGGTCGCACTCACTGCCCGCACATCCAGAGTGTCTGTACAATGAATGCAGTAGCAAAATATTAAACAACCAGAACGGACAGAATCGAACTGAAGGGAAGTCCAACACCCAGGAGGTAGGAGAAGACGAACATCCAGGCCGAGATCGGAAGAG
>PVJI01015733.1:0-40275 GCA_004026765.1 Micronycteris hirsuta
ACTGAGCTACACCAGCCAGGCATAATTACATTTATTTTTAAGTCTAGTTCTGGTAACCCTACTTTCTCTCTTTCCTCGGATGTACATTTATCTGTTTGTTGGATCTATGATCTTTTTTAAAAAAAACATAGTATTGCATACTGCACGTATTTGGTGATTCTTGACCATATGTGCATTTTTGCAGTTGTGATGTCCTGTTAGGCTGATGGCTGGCTCTGGTTGAGCTGTTTGCTTATAAGGAGGGGCAAAACAGCTGCTGGACCTTGTATGCCTTACTATTTTGATGGGCAGGGCCTGCTGCTGGGTGGGAGCCTCAGCAGCTGGTCTTCTAGGCTTGGATGTTTTTCATTCCTTCCAGACTTTGACAACCACTCAGTACATGGCCCTTCCTCATTAATCCAAGCACCTCCCCCCAAAGCTCTTACACACAGAGCACACACGGAAATGCAAGGCCCGTAGGCCTGGCTGCTCCTGCTACAGTTCCCCTGTCAGTTTCCACTTGGTACTTTTTTGCTTTCACTTCCTTCCACCAGCCAGAGACGTGGAACATCTTGGTGTTGCTCCCTGTCTGCTCAGTCTCACTGCGGTTCCTACACTTGTAGACCCTAAAAAAAGCCCCGACTTGTTTTTGAACGTGTAGCTTATCCTTCTGTCATTTCTAAGGTTGTGAGTAGGCTCAGTCTGATGATATATGTATATATCTTTCAGTATTTTTCTACTTAATCACCTATTATTGTATTAAAAACATGTTTTAAGATATGCAACTATAAGGGGAAGTGTGTGTATCCTAGCTGTGACTTCTGAAAAGGCCCAGAGGCAATGACATTTTAATATTCAAGAGGGCATTTATTGCCCAATTCTCGGTTCCTAAATACTATTATCCACTTCAGGTAACCAAGGCTTCTTTGGAGAAATGACTGATTCTAGAACTGAGACGTGGACAGTACCAGATAAGCCTGGAACATTTGTTGCTTCGGATAGTATGGAAGTGCCTTAAAAATGATGGGTTTATAAAAAAAACAACCACACAAGAGTCAGCTGAATAAGCTCCTATTGGCATTGGCCAACTCTGAGACAAATTGAACATCAAAATCAATAATGATATAATAAATACTAACTCATAAAATAAAAATAAATAAAATAAGAATCCATGCTGATATTAGAAAATGAATAAATAGATAAATGGTGGAGTCCCTGGCTGGGTAGCACAGTTGGCTAGAGTGCCGTCCCTATATGCCAAGACTGGGGGTTCAGTCCTCATTCAGAGCATGTACAAGAAGCAACCAATAAATGCATAAATAAGTAGAATAACAAATTGATGTTTCTCTCTCTCCCCTACCTTTCTAAAATCAATCTCTAAAATCAATAAATAAAAATTTAAAAAATTAATAAATAAATGCAAGAGAAGAAAAAGTTCTTCCTTAGGGAAGACTTACCACTAGTAAGTGAGGTAGGATTGTTGGAATCAGAAAATCACCATTTGGCAATCACCATAGTAATAAATCTTTCAAATAAATATCATCAACAGATGCTAAAACTAGTGCGTAAAAATTTAGCAGGAAGTCGGATATTTGCATAGTGTCACAAGATGCTTATTAAAGGGAAAAGTACTTTACGGTGGAGAAAGCTGACAAGTCACCTCCTTAGTCAGGTGATCAAAGTTAACATCACCAGTGCGGTGACAAGGAGATATCCTGTGCCTCCTAATTGGATAAGGACACAACACAGTTCTGTCACGTTTGTGACAAATAGGTATAACCAAAATCTAATCATGAGGAAATATCAGACAAACCCAAAGTGAGTGACATTCTGCAAAGTAACTGACCCGCAATGTTAAAAAGTACCCAAATCATAAAAGACAAGAAAAGAAGTAAGAAACTACTCCACATTAAAGGAGACTAAAGAGACAGGACAACTACAGGCAACGTGGGATCCGAGATTGTATCCTGGACCAGAAGAAACATTTTTTTCCTTTTGCTATGAAGGATGTTACTGGGACAATGGTGAAGTGTCTACGAATTAAATAATAATATGTCATCATTGATTTTCAGATAGGATTATTGCTGTGTGAAAAGGCTTTTGTTTTTACAGAAAGCATGTGAAGTATTTAGGGATAAACAAACCACACACACGCACATGTGGACATATTTTTATGTCATTAAGAACTTTCCCATGAATATTCATTGTAGAGCCACTTAATAATACTCCACTGGCTGGGTAGATTGTCATTTACTTAGTCATAATCTTTATGTTGGACATTTCTATATTTTCTAATTTCTCTCTACGATAAATAATAGTGAAATGAACACTCTTATATTTAATACTCTGTCCACTTTTCAGATTTTTTCCTTTGAATAAATCTGTAGAAGTGTTCATTATTGTCCAGGGGTATGTCCAAGGATTCTTTATATGTACTTTATTCATACAAATTGAAATAACTCAATCATGTTTATGCGTATTCTCATTCATTTAAAAATTTTGCTAATTTGAGGGGAGTTATATTTCATATTGATCATTAGAGAGGATTTTTTTTCCTCTAAGAATAGTGTATTTGGTCCCTGGCTGGTGTGGCTCAGTGGATTGAGTGCCGGCCTGCAAACCAAAGGTTTGCCAGTTCAACTCCCAGTCAGGGCACATGCTTGGTTTGTGGGCCAGGTCCCCAGTGGGGGCCATGTGAGAGGCAACCACACATTGATGTTTCACTCCTCCTCTTTCTCCTTCCCTTCCCCTCTCTCTAAAGATAAATAAATAAAATCTTAAGAAAAAAGAAAAAAGAACGAAACTGTGAGGTTTAAAAAAAAAAAGAATAGTGAATTTGGTAAGCGTTTATTCCTGGTTCCTAAGGGATTCGTGATAGTCACACGTTCCTGTTGAGGGAGAGAATAGCGAAGCTGTTTGTAACTTCTAAGAAGTAATAAATAGTGATTACCATGCTAGAACACACAGTCAAATCACTTGTGACACATCCACATTACCGCATGAGATTGAATTGACAATTTATTTAGATTCCTAGAATGAGGAAACACAGTATCTCCAGGGAAGGAGAAAGAGTGGGTGAGGGGAGGAGGTAATTTCCTTGCCTGTTTGTTTACTTATTTCCATTGTTCCCTCTTCACATCCCCCCTTCCTCCCTTCTAAATATATGGATGCGTAGCTAGTATATTGTGTAATATATACATATAATGTGGGCGCTATATAATGTTAAATATTTTTAATGTAATGTTATGCAGCATAATATAATATGATCCATAATAATATAGTGTATGCATGGTTTTGCCCAGCATCAAATGGAGTCAGAGACATGAGGCCAGCTTTCTCTCTTCAGGGGCACACACTCTAGTGAAGGCAACAACATTTGATTCCAGGGCCAGGGGCTAAGCCTGGCTCCACTTCCTTTAGAAGCATCCTTGCATTTCCCATTAACCTGAACTCTGCCCTTTCTCTGAAACCCTCCTTGCTTTTCTTCCTCAGCACCTTGTCATGCCTGGAGTTCCCGTCACTTACTGCCCCTCATCTAACCTAGTCATTCCTCAAGGCCCACGCAGATGCCACCTGTCCTAAGCAGCTTTCTCTCACTCCCTATTTGTAGATGCAGTGGAGTCTGAGCTCTCTCTGCACTCTCCACCTCTCCCACGGCACGTAGCTCTTTAGACTTGGCACTGCAGCTATTGTTGTGCTGGTCACGTGTCCTTCTACAGGGCAGGACCAGGTCTGATGCCTCTCTGTGTCCCTGTGTCACCTCTCACAGCTCCTGGCAGAGAGGATGTACTCCGTGAACATCCAGATAAGGGAATGAACGAACACATCCCTACAATATCCTTCAGTTTCACAGTTTTTCCACATCCTCTGCAATGTGCACAGTACGTATACAAGATTGGTGTAAGTGTTAGTTTAGCATCTTTGAGCGATTGCACCCAGATTGGCCTGTGGACCAGTTCCCAAAGAGAAAGCAGGAAAAGACGCCAACACAGAATGAAGAGTCTGGGTTTCTACCTGACTCTTGGTTGCTACCTGGTTGCTACTGAGTTGTGTGGCCTTGGCAGTTCATTTCTTCCACCCTGAGCTTTGAAATACCCATCTGTAGAGTGGGAATTGGGAGCGATCTCCAAGGATCTTTCCTTCTTACATTCACCCTCTGGCACAAAGTGTGTCTGCTGCCCCGGCAACTCCTGAAAGCCCTCGGTATTCAGAGACTAAACCAGAAAAGAGACAACAGCTGGAAGCTGTTGGATGAATAGAAGCTTTCTATTTTTTTGTAGCCTGTGGAGTTTCAATAAAGATATTTCCCATGGATACCTTTTTTCTCTTAGGTTTCATAAATTATTTCACTTGCATACATGGGGTTTATCTTAAAAAGTAATCATAAATATGAAAGGCAACCCTAGGCATAGCCCAGAAGATTAGCTGTCAAAATATAAAGAAGATGAGTACATTCTCTATGGGAAAATATATATGTGTGTGTATCTATTCATATACATATATATGCATATATATGAAAGGGCAGAGAAGTTTATACACCAAACTGATAATCTGATAATAATGGTTTTCTCTGGGGAGGCAAGGAGGGTACTGGGGTCAGGAACTCCAAAGGACTTTAGCTTTAACAACAATGTTCAATTTTTTAGAAGGAGAAAGTATTCAGATATTATCTGGATAATTAAAAGTTATTAATAATAATAAGCTGAAAGGTCTCAGTGCTGTTTAATGCTGCACTGCCATAATTTTGGGTCTTGATATGTGTATGCATAGACCTCTGTATTTTTATTTTCCCGCTTTTCTGTTTGTAATTCTGTCTTCTGTCTAAATAGGAGGATAGGAAATAATTAAGTTTCTAGCAACAAGGGATTAGTTAAATAAAAATGCTTCCATTCATAAGGATATTCTGCAAGCACTAAAATTCCTACCTCCTAAGAGTATATATTTTCACGGAAAAATAGCAGGTAAGTGAAAAAAGAGTCAAGAACCCAACCTGTAAACAAAGCACAGACTTAAAGAGCAGCACCCTGGCGTGGCGAGCGCAGTCAGGGGGAGATGCTGGCAGACGTCCATCTGACTTGTTCTGAGCTTCCCGGCAGCCAGGGAGGGGAAAGGAAAGCCCTACTCCTTCCATAATGCTTCTCAGCAGAAAGAAAGATGCATGCCGGCTATTTGGAGGGGAAGAGCTTGCCATGAAATTCTAAACATAATTTAATATAAGTATTATTTTAGTCTCAAGAGCAAACTGAGGCTCAGAATGATTAAGTAACTGGCCTAATATCCCATAACCAGTAAGTGGGATGGCAGGAAATGAAATGGTGCTTTCCTATTTATGACCTTTTTTACTCCTTGCAACAGCAATAAGAAATGGGTGTTATTGTCCTCATTTTAGAGATAAGGGAATGCTGACTCCCAAAGATTCATGTGCCCAAGGGCACGGAAGAAAAAGGCCAAACTGAGATTTAGATCCATGTTTTAGGACTTCCAGCTCCAGGAGTCCACGGAGGCCCCTGTGGAGCCTCCTCTCCCGCCGTCACACCCGTCCGAGGCCCTAGTGCCCGAATCCCCCACCGCTTGCTGTTGCACAGGCACACGCTCTTCTCACCTATAACTCCCCGTTACTGGAATATTCTTTCATCATGGCCTTTCTTGAAAAAGTATTTTTATCCTTCAATATCTAGACCAAATTTCACCACCTTTGCTCTCCCTTATTTTCAATATTCATAATCATAACTTCATTTGAGCACTTATCAAGACATACTATAGCCCGGCTGGTGTGGCTCAGTGGATTGAGCGTGGGCTGGGAACCAGAGGGTCCCAGTTCAATTCCCAGTCGGGGCACATGCCTGGGTTGCAGGCCAGGTCCCCAGTGAGGGCCATGTGGGAGGCAACCATACATTGCTCTTTCTCCCTCCCTTCTCCTCTCTCTGAAAATAAATAAATAAAATCTTTAAAAAAAAAAAAGACATACTATAATTCTAATTTTTTTTAAATCCTCATCCAAGGACACTTTTTTGTTAGAGAGGAAGGAAGAGAGAGACAAAGAGAAAGAAACATTGATGTGAGAGAGAAACATCGACGGGTGGCCTTCTCATACACGCCCTGACTAGGGATTGAACCTGCAACCTGGGTATGTGCCCTGATTGGGAATCAAACCAGCGATCTTTTGGTTTTAGGACAATGCTCCAACCAACTGAGCCACACTGGCCAGGGCAAAGACATACTATAATTTTATATTTACAAGTCTATTGTCCTCTCTAGATTCTGAGTTCCACGGGAATCTAGATTTATTTCTGTCATCTCTACATGCCCAGAGCCTAGAATTGCAACTGGCACATGGTAGGTATTCCATAAATATTCTATAAATGGATGTGTAATACATATGAACTTGCCCTTGTTCGGAGTAGCAGAGGGCACACAATGACTTAGACTTTTTAACTAGTAAGAAGGATAATAAAAAATGTTCTGCCAAACAAAAGGGGAAAGGGAAGCTCAGAGAAATTAACTTCCATTAGTTTCAACCAATGTTCTTTTTGTAAAATTTAATTTGTTAGAAGCTCAGTGTATTTTTAAATGTTTAAAGTACCTTAATGCATGATTAGAATTTTAATAATTAATAACTTTAATATCTATGATTGATAAGATATTTAATTTCTAAACTTGATACCTCTATTTTCTCATAAAGTGAAGTGTGATGGGATTACTTTCAGGATGGGCATGCCCTCCTTGGTTTGTCATTGAGAAAGTCACTGACGGTCACAATTGTTTCCTCCCTTTATGTGCTCCTGTCCAGCTGAGAGATTGCTTGAAACACTTTGTAGTTATCCAGGGTTTCTAAACCTGTCAATGTCAATGCTTTTGCTCTTACACTAAATACATATGTTGTCACATGAAAACATAAGGCCCTTCTCATGAAGATATGGAAACTTACTGTGGGTGCCTACAAAGACTTTCAGACTAAGGATACCTGCCCTCTGTAATGGTCGGGGTCATAGCAAGAAGAATTCACCCCAGATGGTTTGAATGAAAACACACAACAGGAGATAGATATGACCAGAGTTCAGGGAACCAACAGTGATGTTGGGCACTCAGGGACTAGCATCTAAGGGCGAGAGGCCTGATGGAACAAGAGGAGTAAATAGTGTCATGGAGCCCAGTATGAGCTGTCCCTGGAAGTCAGGACTGCCCGTCAGGTGCTATGGCCACAGAGAGATGACAGGCCATCACAACAGGGAGAGAGGGGAAGAAAAAATATAACCTATATCTCTTCCTGTCCCCAATCTCCTGCCAACCAGAAGCGAACTGGCAAGGGAAGCTAGAAGGTGCATCCACAGGGCTGGACTTTGGGGAACAGAGTAGGGCAGAGAATAGGTCTAGGTGGGAGGTATGTGTTGCCAGGGAGCAGAGGATGGCTAGCCAGCACCGTGTCTGAGGGCCACGCTGGAAAAACCTGCACATGATGGGTGCCATCGGACAGCCCTGGGTAGGCGGCTGAAAGGGTTGAGTGTACCCAGGACTCCAGCCACAGTGCTTTGGATGTCATTTCCAGGAAGCAGAATGGATGGGATTGCAGTTAAGGAACTTAAGTGAGCTCTGGCTGGTGTGGCTCAGTGGATTGAGTGCCAGCCTGCGAACCAAAGGGTTGCCGGTTCAATTCCCAGTCAGGGCACATGCTCGGGTTGTGGGTCGCGTCCCCAGTGAGGGGTACACGAGAGGCAACCACACATTGATGTTTCTCTCCCTCTCTTTCTCCTTCCCATCTCTCTAAAAATACATAAATAATTTAAAAAAAAGAAACTCGATCAAAAATTGATGGCATTATACTCAATCTCAGAGCTGTAAGAACTCTCAGCAGCAGTATGGACAGCTGGGGTGAGGTCTCAGAGAACTGAATGATGCCACGTGTCCCAATACTGTCAGGGGAGAAGGTAGACTCCCATCAGTCCTCCTGCAAGTCTGTCCCCCAAGACAGATGGATGCCTCAGACTGTCACAGTGACACCTGCCATGAAGACCACTTGCTGTGTCCCATGCCCCTGAATCCAGACTGCCCAAATAGCCTGCATTTAACATTTGATTTCCCAGCTTTCCTATAGAGAATGTGCTGATCAGCCTACGAAGGGTTCTGATTCTCTTGGCAGTTATAGCTCATTGTAAATTAATAAATTGTTTTTTGGTGTATCAGATGAACTTGGAAATCCTGAATCAGGGTTCATGGTATTGCTTCCCAACCACCTTTAATTCTATTCCAGGGCTTAGTCACAGCCAGATCCAATAGCCAAACGTTCAGAGGACACCAAGCTCTGGTGCAGAAGACAAGACTCTGGAGGGAGGGAATTGCACCAGGGCCTTGACTCTGGACGGTCGGCCAGTCTCACCAGAACACACCTTTACATCATTTCTCCAGCTGTG
Source organism: Micronycteris hirsuta (assembly GCA_004026765.1). NCBI lineage: Eukaryota > Metazoa > Chordata > Mammalia > Chiroptera > Phyllostomidae > Micronycteris > Micronycteris hirsuta. The sequence goes on from PVJI01015733.1 coordinate 8,388, forward strand.
CTGGGCTGCTCACAATCCATACTCCAGCTGCCTTTTCAATCCTTGATCTTATTAGACTTTAGAACCCAAAGCTGGCAGAGGGCTGTAGACCAGCCATAACAATACCCTAATTCTTTTTTTTTTTTTTTCTTCAGAGAAGAAGGCAATGCCAGGAAAAGGGAATGACTTTCCCAGGGTCTTAGCACATGTTGGTGGCTCACTCAAATCCTTTCTCATAATAGGAAGGAGCATGGTGGATGGATAGATGGATGGATGGATGGATGGGATGAATGGATGGAGAGATGCATGCATGGATACATGAATGGATGGATGCATAGTAGATACATGGATGGCTGCATGGATGTATGCACAGTACTCCGGCCAGGACTGCCACTCAGCAACACTCTGTTGTGTTATGGCAGAGCCTCTGGGTGCTCTGTGCCACCACTGCATCCATGAATGCTATTTCCATGCGTACTCACAATGGCCCACCTCAGGCATCTTACCCCTTGTTTTGCCTCACATCTTTCTCCAAAACTGCAGAAGCCCCCTCAGTCTAAATGTAGAGCACCCTTGAAGGGCAGAGGAGCCAACATCCCTGGGTAACCTTCTGCCAAGGAGGATGGAAATCAGGACTTAAATACCCCAGTCTCCCAGCCTTCAGAGGAACAATGCTGAGACGCATGTTACGTGATCCCTCAGAGTTTCGCCAGCAGGATTGAGGCCCACCTGTCCACAGCAATAACCAACTCATACCTTTACCAGCGTTTCTTAATTCCTTGTCTTGATCTCTTCATTCCCTCACTCCTGCTTCCTGGGATTATCTCCCAAAAAACAATCTTCACTCAGGTCCTTGTCTCTGGCCCTGCTTTTAGGAGAACACAAATTAAGACACTGGTCAAAACTGGTCTACTTCGCTTCCCTTCAAAGGAAGATGATGTTATTTACTCATGTATGTGCTCATTCCTTCATTCCAAATCAGAAATTCAAGGCTCAGAGTGGTTAAGGAACCTTCCTAAACTCACAAGACAATAAGGGACATGCTCTGCTGGATGGATACTAATTCACAATCACAGAATCTCATAGCTAGAAGGACTCAGAATCATTTAATATGGTGTTCTCAACCTACTATTACCTTCCCAAAAGTCTTTTTAGAATTTTTCCCCCCTGATTACTGCCCCCATGAAATTTGCACACCACATAAATGGATTTGCACACCAATCCATGTATGCACTGAGTGTGTCTATGTGTATTGTGTTTGGTTAGATATTCTTTCAGATACTGTTTACATGTTTATCATTTCAGCACTTGACATAGTAATCGATGGATTAAATAACTTTGTGGAATGAAATCGTAAGATATGAACTATTTTTATTTAATTCTCAAAGCCCAAGTCACACCTAAAAGCACTGCGAAATAAACATCAACAGTACCCACGAGGCAGCGACTGGCAGCCAACACGCGCGCGCACGAGCCATCTCTGGGGGTGGGACTTTTTTGATGGAACAAGCAATGAAGAGAAAGTCCTCCAACCACAGCCATCATTTTGCAGCACTGATCTTGCAAGACTTTTTTCTATCTTTCATGAACTTGAATGCCAATGCTGTTCACTTGATACCAAAGAAAACCTGATGAGGGAAATAAACACTGAGGAATAAGATTTTGCCTAATAGTGTTGAGCTTCAGAAGGTGATAAACCATTCTAATATCTAAGATTTGTTTGCCTCTCCAAGAACCAATTTCTACCCCCTTGGGAGTGATGAGAATGCACAAGGTAGTCCAACATTGTCTGTTTATGGGTTAGAAGGACACCGAGACCTGGAGGAACGGCCACACCGTGAAAATAGGCAGAGCTACAATGAACACCAGCTCTTCCTATTCTGAGTCCAGAGCCCATTTTTGTATCACCCGAAAACCATGCACACCAGTCAATATGAATTGGGCCTAGCCAGTTTCAGCTGGCCTTTGCGCTCTCTGGCCTCCCATTTATGTTGGAAAAAAAAAAAATCTTCATTTCGCTGTGGAATGCACGGTGATTATTAAGCTGTGTGTTATGGCCGCTCCTCGACCCAGTTTCCTCTGTGGCATATAAAAGCAGGGAGCTAATTATATGATCGTTATTACCTGGAAATTATATGTTTATTGGTTTTCCACTAGTGGATACTACTATTTTTGAACTTTTCATTGTTCTGCTCAGTGACAGGAGTCACACTGTCTCTACTCCAAATGTTCCTTCCCATCTCGTGATGAGCAGAGGTCTTAAACGGAGCCACTGCCGGCAGCACCGGCCGCCTTGGGGGTAGGGAAGGGAGCGTGTTGACTCAGTGCGTGCGGGAGGCACCAGGAAGTCTCCATCGCCCACATTCACATGCACCTCTCTTCTTGACAGGAGCCTTTAATAATAAAGTCCTCAGCATCCTCTGGTCTAAATGAAGCACATTCCTATCTCTGCCCTTGGATACTGGGAATAGTATCCAATAGGAAGGGGCCTCATCTGCCACCGGATATATTTATCTACCCTTCAATTATGTGCCTTGGTTAATTGTCCCTTTTCTACCAGCTCTTCTTACGACAGAGATCCTGAGCCCCGTCTGTAATTATAGTGAGGAAATATTTCTTATGAGCTTTTAAAAGGGGATCCTGAACTGGGTCAAAGCATGGGAGGTGCCAGGTCAGAGAGCAAGGGTCAATGTTGGCTTTATTTACCTTGATGAGTTGGTTTCCAGGGTCTTTGAGTGCTTTCTGCCACTCCAAGGCCCCTGCCCGAAATTCCACCACCAGCTCCTCATCCTATTGTTATCACTACAATTAAGATTGATAGACAACATCTGTGGAGGATTTTCCAGTCTGCAAGGTGCCTTTTTCATGAAATGCCCCACTTATCTTCTCCACAGATGCTGAGAGAGGTTAGATAACTCGGCTGTGCACACTCAGCCATTACAATGCATCGTCTTACCCTCTGGAGGGGGCACGGGGCAAGCTGCTGCCAGTTCCATTTTTGCTTCCACGCGGGTAAAGAGGCAGCATACAGCACTGGTGACTCTGTATGTGTTTTCTATTCACAGTAGGGTCTCAGCACTTAGCACAACGCCCAACACATGGTTGGACACAGGAAATGTTTACTGAGAGTGAATGAATGCATGCATCTAGCCCAGAAATTTACAGGATTACTGTTAATTTATGGGCCCTCTCCCTGCTCGGTACATTCTCACGTCCATGCCTTTGTTGATTATGCCTGATGGAATAGCCTCCTGCTTATCCAAGTGTGACCAGCAGCTTTGCATGGATTCTACTAACTTAGGAGCCCTCTCCGGGGCCACTGACCCACGGGGATTCCTTCTTTTTCTATACTCTTCCGGCCCTCCTCATCCAAATCGTCGCTCCACTCATCCAGCCTTGCTGTGAGGTTGGAAACCAATTAATTGCCTGCCAAACCACCTCATTTAAAAGATGAAAAAACATGTCTACAAAGGGAAACAGCCTTGCCCAAGCCCCGGATAGCCTGGTGAGTCAAAGGCAGCACTGAATCCAGAATCCGGGTCTTTTGATTATCCAGCCAGTGTAAGGACAGGAAATAGGTTTCATCACAACATCAGCTCTGCTCAAGCTTTGGTGGCGGCCCAGAGTGATGAACTGAGAAGGCTTGGGAGAGAGAAGCCAGCGCGGTGGGGAATAATGCTGTGATGGTCATGCCGTGTCTGCCAGGCTGCGGGAAGGAGGAGTGTGTGGGATGGAGAGTCGCTCATATGGCAACAACTGGGACCCTGGTTAACCTGACCTGAATCCTCCGCTGCAGATGACCTGTCTGCCCCTTCACTCTCCCAAGTCTTAGTGAACAGATCTGGGGAAGCTCCCGTGCGCTCACATGGAAAAGAATATCACCATCTGAAGGTCAGGGCCTCTCACCTGCTCTGCTTGGCCTGCCCTGCCCCACCATCTTGCCCCAACCCAACAGCTGGTTTCAAAGCTTCGAGAGCGTGTTTGTATAAGGAGAAGAACAACCTTTAAGAGATGGCAGCTCAGTAATGGAATTTTAAAATTCCAACAGAGCCCCAAAACCCTGTTTGAAAGGAGGGAGGAGGTTAAAGGAAAAGATGAAGCACGAGGCCAGTAATAATGTGCAGTACCAACTCCACCGAGAGAGAAGCAGATTTGCAAATTAGGAGACAATTAGGAAAATGTTTCTTTTCTTTCTAGTGGGTTTGGAAGAGTGGTTGTAAACACAGATGCCTATGGGGGCAACACAGATGATATAAACGAGTGTATCAGCCTGGGTATGGGGAACGGAGGGCACCGTGGCTGATTGGGAGGGGATGTGTAGTATCTGTTGGAACAGTTCTTCACTGGTTAATCAGAAAAATAAAGAAGCCTATCTGGTACTCACAGGGTGGTGGTAGTGGGGGAGTGGAGGTTCTAAAGGAGATCGGTGAGGTCTTCCCCACCCCTCTGTTTGGAGGAACAGAGTGCCACTACTTCTGTGGTCTGTCCTGCGGACCCTCTGGACATAGTTCCAAACTAAGTAACTCAGACTTAAGGAACTTCACTGCTGGGGTAGGAAATGTTTTGGGGTGAGATAAAGCCCTGGGGTTTGAAGGTGGGGTTTTCTAAAATGTAGGAGCAGATTTGCAAGGCAGAGTGGACAGATTTGCAAGTCAGACCTGCAAGGCAGAAGTACACAGGAGGAAGCTTTCTCAGAGAAGCACTAGGCACAGGGTTAGGGACTGAAAGGCTGAGCTATACAAAGCCCCTGGGGGCTTGTGGTGCCCACAGACATACCTGGGATGAAGAGTTTGACCTTGGCGCTCTCTCTCAATCTATGGAGGGAAAAAAAATAGCATGCACGCTTAAATTTTTTTCCATTGCTACATTGATATTCCTTGTTACTCTACCCCACCCCCGCCCAGTTTAGCCTTGTATGATGAGGCCAAGGGGAATAAAGGGAGGGGGCAGAAGGGTGAGCGTGGCCTGCCCCCTTTGGAAAAGCAACTTGCCCTCAAGGGGACCGTGAGCAAGGTTCCAGGAGGCCCCATTGAGCTGTAGGGAGGAGTGCATAGCGCCAGAGGGTCCCTACCACGAAAACCCCTCCTTTCTGATACCCAGTGTAGGACTGTAATCCTGGAAGGGAAAGCCAAGGAAGTCTGGAACAGCCCAGTTCAAGCAGCCGTCCTGATCTCCACTCTAATCCTCAGATAACAAAGGCCCCCTGCTCCCTCCCAGCATGGCTGGGTGACTCAGTGCAGTGGAAACTAAAATGCTTGGGAACACAGAGCATCCTGTAAATGCAAAATATTATTATGAACCCTCCCTCCCCAAACACTCCACCTTCGTGAAATGTTTTCAAGGCCCAGTCAGAATGATTTGAGTTGTAAGATTATTAAATGCACCCGGCCTGCTAAGCAAACTTCAGAAGGAATCCCAGGCCCTGGGAAATGGCAGTCCTTGCATTGGCTTGACCTTTCCTCCCGGGGAGGAGAGAGAGTATGGGCCCATGGGAAGTGCATGGGCTGGGGCTTCTGGCAAGTCTGGGTTTGAATCTCAGCTTCACAAACGGTAGGACTTATCCTCTCTGGTGCTCAGTTCTCCACTGTGGGATGGGGTGACGCCACGTGGCAGCATCAAATAGTCCCTTGGAGTCCCTGAAACTTTGAACAAGATAAAGTAGTGTTACAGGTGCTTTTATGCCCAGAGGGGAAGGAAGGAACGTTCGCTGGATTCTCAGATGATATTTATACTTTGGATATAATTCAGCTATTTCCCCAAGGGACAGACCAGGGACAAATGAGCTGTGTCTCTAGTAAGACAGCATTCCTTCAGCCCCTGAGAGCCTTAGAGGTCAAAGGTCAAGGCCCAGAGAAATGGTTGTATCCCAGGACTTGGGGAGTGAAACGGCTTATCCCACTAAGGCTCCCTTGGTATGGTCACTGGGTACTGCTAACATCCGCACCCCTCGGTACTCTCTCTCAAACAAAGCTTCCTTGTGACTTGAATATCTGCAGCCCTACTCAGTGCAAAGGCATTGACACAGCAGCAAACAGCTTGCTTCTGTTTTCTAGTGGTTTGTCCTCTAGGACATAGAAAAGATCATGGCGACCGCCAGCATTCAGGCCAACCTAGCAAGGCAATGAGAGCTCCTGGGAATCTGAAGGTTCAGAACCACTTCTCCTTAAAGAGATGGCCTCCACTTTGTCTATGGGATAAAGTCTAAGTCCTGGAGCCTTACCTGAGGTATCCCCTCATGGCTCAAGCCCACTGGCCCCAGCTCATCAGTAACTAGGGTCTCTCCAGCCCATAGTTCACACACACACATAGTTCCTGCCTTTGCACATTGGTCTCCTCACTCCCTATTTCTACCAGCTCGCACCTGCCTACTTACCAATGCCTCTAAGAAAACTTCCGCTTTTCCCCCAGAAGAGTAACATACTCCCTTCATCACATTTTTAACCCTTAAACTTGGCTGATCCACCCACACCTCATACCCCTGACTAAGCATGTAAAAGCAATCAAAAGAGAAGCAGGCCTAGCACACAAGTCAGTCCTGGGAGCCCCTGGTGGGCCATCTTAACCCACTGGTTGCTGGGCTGTGGGGAGGGCACAGGGGAGACAGGAGCGTAGGAACAGCAGGGGATACTCAGGTGATTTTGATCAATCTGGCTTCCTTTGTTCCTCAGATTTGGGGTGTCCTGAGTCCTTTGTCTGGCCACCTGAGGACTTTTATTCTGGCTCTGGATTTTGGCTTTCTGCATAGATCCTAGACTTGGTCCAAACTTCTGGTTTTGGTGGCCCAACTATCTACAATGGGGAATTCCCTGCCCCAGCCTCAGAGTCTCAGGTGCTCCCCCAGTTTTCCAAGCTCGAGGGAGGAGTCAGGCTGTTCCTCTGTGTGCCTAACCTTTTTCTGTAACTTATCATTTTGTCTTGTAACTATTTGTCTTTATGGCTGAGCCCCCTCCCTGGACCGTGAGTGATTTGAGGGCGGAAATATGGCAGAGTGGGTGTTGAAACCTGTTTTATAAATGAATTCATGAATAAATTAAGGTCACTCTCATGATATTTTAATATTAGTATGATATCACTATAAATAATATTTCAGTGCAATGAAGTACATGGAAAATTTTTATCATCCATGACTTCTATTTCAAGTCTCCCAAGAGAGAGGATAAAGAATCTCTGCCTGTCTGGCTCCACTTGGAATCAAAGGAATACTTTACTTCTTTCCCTTGTATTTTTCTGATGCCACTGCTTTACTGGGGGGCTTGTCCACCTCAGTACCTACAGCTTGAATTTGGATTTAGTCTGTTACTTGGTTATGCATTTTGAACTTCGACTTAAATTGGTCACGGCTCATTGCTAGTGCTTCACATTTCATCTGTTGCGTTGCCTCTTTTATTACTTCTATAGGTTGTGAGTTAGGATAATAAAGTCAAGATAAAATCACCCCAAGCCATTTGCAGCTCTGGGAAGCTGGCACAGGGCTGTCAGAAGCTGGCCAGGTGCCACCAAAAGGAGGAAATGTTCTTCCGTGTTGCCAGCCTTATCACGACTCCTACCCGCTTCTTGCCAAATTTTTAGGAAAATGATGATATACTCCCCTGGAGCTATTCTGTATATGTCTATAGACGGGGAGTCTTTCAACAAGTATTTTGACTATAAATACTTCTGATGTTTTTCCATTGGATTAAGTCTGTAACTTGAGCTTCATATTGTGAAATACTGACATTGAGATCATAATCACTGCGCATAGTTAAGGTATCATTGTCATCAGCACCAGCCACTTACACCATAACTGAGGTTTTTAGTATATGGAATCGGATTCAGGATATACTTGTGAAATAATAATTGGAGACATTTTTTTAAAACATGAATATGTTCTTTCTTTTTGTGGATGAGGAAGAGAGAGAATGGAAAGAACTTCGGAGAAGCTGGAAGGTAATCACACCCCTCTTGTTTTTTTAAATAAGGATTTTATTTATGTATTTTTAGAGAGAGGGGAGGGAAGGAGATAGAGAGGGAGAGAAACATGGATGTGCGAGAGAGACATCAATGGGTCGCCTCTCGCAACTCCCCCTTCCCCTGCTCACTGGGGACCTGGCCCGCAACTCAGATATTTGCCCTGACCAGGAATCGAATCAGCAACCTTTCACTGTGCAAAATAATGCCCACCCCACTGAGCCACACCAGTCAGGGCTATATGTCTGTTCTTTTAAATATTTACTCTATATTTCCTAGATACCAATTTAGATAACAACTCACCTCAAATAATTTAATGTATGTGTTCATGTATGGTGTCTTTCTTATTTAGTAGAAGGGTTTGTCTCTCTGGCATAGACAAACTGAATTTCAAATTCTTATTTAAGTGTTGAGAAGATATAGCCATAAGCATGTCTTACTCACTCAATCAATTAGTCATCAATCAGCAATGCTTATTGAGTATGGATATCATGCCCAGGCCTGTGTTTGGAAGGATACAGAGAGGAAGAAAGCACTGTTTTATAGTCTAATCAGATAGTCCAAGGCTCAAATCCTAATCCTATAAGTTAGTAGCAAAGTGGAACTCTAGCAAGTGACAGAATATCTCTGAGCTTCTGTTTCTGTCAAAATGGGGGTGATAACACCTACCTCGCAAGATTGCTGTAGGAATTGAAGGAATTTGTGTATTTGGCAGGGTGCATCTACAAATGTTAGCTCTCTTACCCCTCCCTTAGTCTTTAGCCCAGAGAAGCTCCAGTAGGAGGCCTGTGTGAGGGCCTTATTCTCAAGGTCAAGGGCTACTACCTCTATGGGTACATGAAAGCAGACCCATGGTGGCTGGTTCGAAGCAAAGGCTATAAACTGGCTTTATGCTGGCCAAAGCCAACCTGAGACACTTCTAGTTTGTCTTGTGTGTGGTTAAAAAAAAATAATTCATTGCTAGTGTTTAAACAACAAAGATATCCGCACAACCAGAATGCTGGGATTCTTCCAAACATCGGAAGACTCTGGCCTTTGACACTCAGCTGGAGCTGACCAGAAGCTACTTCTTTGGATGGTCAAGTGCTCTCCTGATGGACGGAGACTTCTCTCGGGGAGACGAGCTCTGGTGAAAGGGCACTATTTAGTTCAGATCCAGATGGAATTCAAAGGTTAAGAAAAAGAACCAAGCCAATAGTGAGGAGGTAGGGCAGCATAAACCCTACTAGAATCCCCCAGAAGAGTAAAGCTTAGTTCACTCGTTCCCTCATTCATTCACTCACTCATTCATTCATTCAACAAATGTTATTGAACACCTTGATGTGCAAGCCACTGTATCCACAACAGAAGAAAACATTTACTGAGAAGCGACTGTGTGTCAGGCTCTAACGTGAGACTACAATGCATTGGACAGCCCCCTACAACAAACAATTATCTAGTCCAAAGTGTCAGCAGTGTCAAGGCTGAGAAACCCTGAAATACAGGCATTAGTCTGGATGAACCTCACAAATATGATGTTGAGTGCAAAAAGCAAGTTGCAGGAGAATATATAGTATAATACTCCTTTAAAAGTTCAAAGGCAAGAGAACAAAAAGAACACATCATTTAGAGAGTCACACATGTATAATAATATTATACTGAAAGCAAGAGATAAACAACAACAAAATCAGTTTCCCGGGTGGAGAGATTGGGGGATGGGCTTGGGAAGGTGTATACAAGACATGGAATCTGTGGCAATGTTACAGGAACTCTGAAAGTGAGAGATGGGTTCATGGTTACTGGTTTTTACACTTCGTAGCTTACATTTACATTATATATATATTTAAAAGTGTCAAGCACTTAAATATTAATATATTTAAAATATATTTAGTATATTTTAAAAAATATATACCACTGGGGACTGAGTTTATAGGGAGCTTTCTCTTTAATTTTTGAATTTTTTTATCTTTCATAATACATATGTAAATGTTTGTACTGGGAAGAAAACAATAAGGAAAGAAACAAAGGACAAATATATTAAAGTTTTTTCCTTCACAAGGGTGGTGTTTCTAAACTCTTGGGTATCCGTAAATCCAAATACGACCACAAGTCATTGAGTCTATGATACCATCAATTATAAGATGCACCATCATTTTACGTGAGGCTAAGAATGAAAAAAAATGCTGCCAAATAAACCATGACATAATACTTTCTTACCACTTAGACTTTTTAATTCTATACTTACTGAAACAGCTCTCTCACACTCATGTAGACATTTGCTTTATTACATATCACTCATACATAAAGAGGGAAATATAGACAAATCAATGGGCCAAGGCAGTCCTAAAATATCTTTACATTCCAAGGCCAACTCTCTTATCACTTTTCAACTGACGGTAAATAATTGATGTCTGTGCTTTCCACACAGTCCTGTCCGCTCTGCCGCCAAGAGCATTAGCCATGCAGCCTTCCGTCAGCGCGCTCCCTACTGTCTCCGGGATTTTCCTCCAAACCCTTGCTCCCATCCTGGCAATGGATCTTACCCGGGGTCAGCAGAGGTTTGCAAACAACAGGCAGGACTCATGTTCTTTCCTCAAACGGTTTGTCAACAGAAACACTGATGGTGTGCAACAGGCCGGTCACACCATGGGAAACCGTAACCAAGTTCACACCGGACCCACGGCAGCGCTATGGCTGCTATCATCTGGCCAATAGCAGTTAGAAGACGCCGTTGATTTCCACAGGGGTCTCAACTTCAGAGATGCTACAATGTGAAAACCATGTACAAATGAGGATAAATTACAGAAAAGGAAATGTTACCTCCTCCCAAATGCATCTGTGACCCAAAGTAGAAAATAATAAAGAAGAAAAATGTAAAGGGCAAATGATTGCAGGCAGGTCCCAGACCTTCAAGGTCTCTTAAAAACAGAGACATACTACCAAGAGCCGGTATTGGGAGCAGTCCCCCCTAGGTACAGGTGATAGAGGGGTGGATTATCTCTGGGGGACTGAAAACCAAAAATAAACCCTTTTAAGAATTCCTCTGTTTTTGATTATCACCGTGTGATGGCAATTCTAGACAATGTCAGTGATAATAAAATCCTCTCTGAAAAAAACATTTTGTTGATCTACGTTCTAAACAATTACAGTCGTTTATTGTTGAAGTTTTAATTATAAGTAAATAAATAAATGCTTAAAATTAGTATTATGGTTACATGTCCCTTAATACATGCTGCATTCTACATGGAAGTTAATTCAGAGAACTCTTGGTTCCACAGTTGGCCATGTCACACATGCAAGCAGACCCAGCTACATGCTTTCACTTCCAAAGCCATCTTGAGCTCACCGCGGACCCAGTGCATGTCTGCCCTGGTGGTACTACATCCTCCTGCGTTTAAATGACGCATATGCAAGGAACAATGGTAGTCCAATACATGCTGTAAGAACTTGACTTACTTCCGTTCTGTCATTCTATACGACCATGTGTTTTTATTTACACTTAAAATTTAAAACATTGAAACAGAGTAAGAACTATAAGGTGGAATATTTTTATTTAGTAAGCAGAAATTTTAGTGTGCACATGAAATAGTTAATGGTTTTGAATGATGCCTTACGCAGTATTTGTAATTTATTTATCTTTTATAGTCAATCATTTAAAAATTAAAGAACGAATCAAGAAAATGGAAACTATAATGCTATTATTTATTAATAAAACAAATTAATAAGTAGATATGTTTTCCTCTTTAAAAAGAAAGACACTCTAATATAATTATTACTCATTAGTTTTCTACTTTTTTGTACTATAGTTTTATTTTTACCTGACATGATTGCATATGTGAAGTTCAATAAAAGAAAGTTTTTACTGACTCTGGCCATTAGTATTATTTGTTCTATTTCGTTATTCTCATTGAAAAAAATTTTGTCATATAGAAGAGGGGAGTGTTAAAAATGATCAGACCTTTCACAGCCTGAAGACGTAAGGAGATATGACAACTAAATGCAATGCAGTATCCTGGATGAGATCTTGGGACAGAAGAAAAGACATTAATTAAAAACTATTAATTAAAACTATTAATTAAACAGAGACTTTAATAATAATGTACCAATATTGGTTCATCGTTTGTAACAATTATACTAATGGAAAATGTTAATAAGGAAAATACTGGGTGTGGAGTATATGGGAACTCTCAATGTCTATAAATCTAAACCAATTTTAAAATTAAAAGTTTATAGCCCTGGCCAGGTAGCTCAGTTGGTTACTGCATTATCCTGATAAACCAAGGTTGTGAGTTCAATCCCCAGTCAGGGCACATATAACAAGCAACCAATGAATGTATAAGTAAGTGGAACAACAAATCAGTGTGTCTTCCTCTCTCCCTTCCTCTCTCTAAAATCAGTTTTTAAAAAATTAAAAGTTTACCAAAAGAAAATCAGCTCCAGAGTCAAATATGCGAGGTACATCATTGTTTAAGGTAACTGAAACCTAAGTATTGAAATGTGCCAGCCCTAGGGTCCCTTCCAGGGACTTTGTCTTCCAGCCTTCCTTGTAGTCCCCCTTAGTCCCTCTTTCTAGGCCATCAGCCTTTGAGTTATGACTTACCTTACTGTGTTCTGAATGTCTTTCCTTCAGTCCAGCTGTTAACAAAGTGTGACTCGTGGACCCCTATTGGTCCCTGAGATTATTCTAAGGGGCCTTTCAAAACAATTTCCATAATAATACCAAAACATTATGTGAGGTTTCCCCTAGACTGACATCTGCACTGTTGGTACAAAAGCGATGAGGGTCAAAGTTTCTGGCAACATCGGCGCGAGTTAAGACAGTGGCACCAAACTGCCCTTACTGATAGTCACTGCATTCTTCACCACTGCGCGCTCATTTAAAAAAAATCTAGGTTCACTTAGAATGTCCTTCAGGAAGCAGTGAAAGTATTAACTTTATTAAGTCTTGACCCTTGAGTGCATGTCTTTTTAATACTGTCCTGTATGATGAAATGGAAAGTACGAGTAAAGAAAGCACTTCTATTAAATACTGAAGAACAATGGCTGTCTGGGGGAGAAACGTTTGTGCAATTGTTTTGAGTTGCAAACTGAACTTCCTGCTTTTTTCATGAAACCCCATTTTTACATGAAAGAACTCAAGACTGCCAAAGTGTGGTTATTCAGGCCTGGGTATTCATCAGACAGTCTCTTAAATACGAACAAAGTGAGCCAGTCACTTTAAGGAAAACGACTGATAATATTGGCTGCCAGTGATAAAATTCAAGTTTTTAATTAAAAACTAGAATTTTGGAAAATTTGTGTTTGCCATTGGGAGCTTGACAGCTTTCCAATACTTAAAGACTTTTCCGATGAGATTAGCAGTAATATTAGCAAATGTGATTTTTAATGTCATATAATGAACTATATCAACGCTTGAAAGATCTGTCCAACTCCATGAGCCAATGTTTTCCAAATGACCAAAGCATAATGTTTGGAAGTCATACATGAGTGAATTGTTCCATTCAAAGTACATGTAAGAGTAGGAAAAAGTTCATGGATGTGGCTCGTAATCCATATTGCAGCTAACCTTCAGATATTATAACTTAAAAGTTTTAGAATGATAGCAAAGAGGAATATCCACAATTACCTGAAAAAGCTATTAAAATACCCCTCCCTTGTCCATCTACATATCTGTGTGAGGCTGGATTTTCCGCATGCACTTCAACCAAAACAACGCATCACAGAGACTGAATGCAGAAGCAGATGTAAGAATCCAGCTGTCTTCTATTGGCCAGACAGCAAATGCATCGTATTTTGCCGTGCATAATGCACACTTTTTTTCCTCAAATTATTGAGGGAAAAATAAGGGTGCATATTATACATGGGTAGAACTAATTCTGTATCTACATAAATGTTTTTAATTCTTTTATTTATGCTTATGTGTTAAAAGTGTAACTCTAGAAAACAATAATGATATCTGTATGCAAAATAATACTGTGGAATACTATAATCGATTTTGTTTCTAAATATAAATAAATACATAATTGAATGAAAAATTAAAATGAATGTTTCCTGAAAGTTTGGGCCAAAAACGTGGGTGCACAGTATACATGGGAGAGCATTATACCCAGCAAAATACAGTATTTTCAAAAATCTAAAACAATGTCACTTTTCTCACCCCTTTTTTTGTGTGGAAAACAATTATTTTTCATAAACTCTGTTCCTTATGTTAAAATATAATGAGTTTATTATTTTTAAAAGAATAAGAAATAAATATTTTAAAATATTCTCAGTTTCAATTTTTAATACTGTTACATATCAACAGATTTAACCCACATAAACAAAAGTTCTTGGGTCCACAATCATTTTTAAGAGGCTAAATGGGACCTGAGACCAAATGGTTGAAGAACATCTGCCCCAGTCTAAGACAGATCTATTACCTTTACTTCCTCTCCTATTCCAACCTCTGGAAGAGCTCCATTTATTTAGTACCTTCTGTAAGCAAACACGCAGCGCCTTCTCATTTATAAGCAGGATGAAATAATTTTGAAATTCATGGGACTTGCCATCTTCGCTTTCAACTTCTGGTCTCTAGCAAATGTCTAAGTAGATTTTCTCCATGTTATTTTCTTCCTTTTTCCTTCTTTGTATTTTTTTCATTTAGTAAACATTAGAGAACAACCTTTAATAATAAATAAAATTAGGTAATCTTTTTCATACACTTACCTTACCCAGACACTATAGCTTATGTGAGTTACCACATTTAATTCATTAATAACCGTATGAAGCAGGTAGAGTCCCACTTTACAAATCAAAAACTAAGGGATAAATGAATGAAGCAACTTGCTTAAGACCATACAGGAAGTGAGTGATGGAGTCAAGCTGTGACCCCAGTCCTGGTGGGCTGCAGACCTGGTTGGTTTAGCCCCTATCGCACACACTCCTACAACTGTGCTTAGGAAGGATATGAATAAATTGATAAGATATATTCCCTGTTGTTTAGGAGCTTATAAACTAATAGAGAAGATTAAACAATTTTGCAAACATTTGATCTTTTAAAATTTATTTATATCCTGTCTTGTTCAAGAAAAAAATTTAAGAGCTTTTGTCATTTTTATTCATTTACTGCCTGATTCTCCCAAGAATTTGGGAACATTAATAATCATTCACTTAGAATTCACCATGTACCAAGCAAAGCTTTAGAGAGAAGGAAAAATAAAAAGGCAAAAATAGGCCTTTGAACGCAAGAACTTACGGATTATTGTGTATTGGGTGGAGGAATGGAAAGTCTCCCGCATCGCTACATACTGGGGACAATGAGGCAAGTTCAATAAAAGAGGCGTGCCATCTAAGGCGATGACGGAGACTGCTACGTGGAAAGAGCATATCTGATCGGGGCCACTAGGAAAGGCTTCTTAGAAGAGTGGCATCTGAAGGGTAGGATGAATCGAGGAAGGAAGAGATGGTAGGAGATGGGAGATGTAGGTGGGCAGAAGGATGTGCAATTGCTGAAGCTTGGCTTCTCTGGAAGCAGATACAGACAGAGTGTATTAGAGGTCAGCATTTAGGAAAGGAAGGGAGAAGAAGCAGGACTGGACAGAGGAAGAAGTGGAGTTGCAGTGCAGGCTTGACAAAGCCTAAGCCAACCAAGTAGGGAAATCTGCAGGGAGTCGTGCCTGGCAGAGCTGTCCTGGGTCAGGTTGCAATGACCAGGCCTTTGTATCTATCTGCCTATGTATATCTATACACACATACATGTAACCAAGAACCTAAATCAAGAAACAGAATAAGACTAGCACCCAGAAGCTTTTTTTGGTCACCATCTCACTCAGTCTCACTGTAGGGCAACTATAGACTGCCCTGGGGCATGAGGATAAGACGAGGTGACTGCAGCTGAGGTCCAAGTTTCTAAGTGAAAGTAACTTGATCACAGCTACCTTTGGGAAGGAAAACCCTGTGGTGGCTTATAGAGCAGATAGATTCAAGGCCAAGGGTGTAAGATCATCCTTGGGTTATTTGTCTAGCTGTTCTCTGGGAAGAGTCCTGCCCTGTCCACATGGCAATGGTGGTCCATCATGGACAGTGTTTGGTGCAGTGGGACTTTGCCCTCGAAATACAAATGAGTGGTCCAAGGCTGGAGACCTGGCCTGGCTGGCCAGTCAGAGTCTCTTGCATGGGAATTTAGAATTGAGGCTGGGAGATTCTAGGCCCTGTCGGGTCTGGTATCTTGAAAGCAGATGTAAAACTTCAGCTGTGAGTCAATGGCCATGATTTCTACCACGACATCCGAGGAACAGGAGAAAGATGTGCAGATTAAAATCACCAAGAAGTTTATAGAAAGAGGCACAAAAAACCATTGGTGACTTTTCTTGTCCTTGACTCTAGCCTTTCTTTCTCTCTTTTTTTCTTTTTCTTTCTCTCTCTTTCTTTCTTTCTTTTCTTTTCTTTTCTTTTTGAGGTTTCATAAGTCATCCCTATAACCTCTCAATGAGTCTTCCCTTCCAGTACTTTTTCTTTTTTAAAAATTGTTGTTTCCATTATTGGCCCCATTTTCCTAAAAGACCTAATTGGGAGACCAGTTAAGAGCTATTAGACTAAGAAGCCATGAGAGTCTTAACAAAGGGACCAGCAATGGGAATGGAAAGACAATTTGATTTCAGAAACAGTTTGACAGCAAATTGAGTGTGGAGGGGACAAAAAGGAGAGAAAAATAAGCATTTTGATGTTTCATGACTGGAAGAGTGGCAGCCCCACAAACCTGAGGACAGAGCAAAAAATAAAATGGGGACACTGTAGTCATCCCACTAAATTACTAAAATCAAGAAAGCTGAGGCATGAGGAAACTATCCTAGGAACTTAAACTTTTGAACTTTCCACTCCTGCTTCAAGGCTCGGACATACCCCAGACGTCCAGATAACCATCTGATTATCCCCTGAAGGAGTCACATATCCAGACTACCTGACATCCACCTGAGATCCATTATCCAAACCACCGGACATGACTAGACCTCCTGGTGCCCATCCTCCAGACCACCTGGCATCTATTGTACAGACTCCCTGACATCTGTCTGAATACTGCCCGGGACCAGTCCTAGGGCTAAAAATGCGGGACTGATTATTCTCAAGAACACACTAAGAGCTCTTAAGTTTTTTTCCTTCTTCTTCTCCTTCTTCTTCTTTTTCTTCTTCTTTTCCTTTTTTTTTCTTCTTCTTCAGAACACTTTGCCTAGTTGTGTTTCAAGTTTGCAAATCCTAAAAGCCTTGAATAAATCTATCTTTATCATTTATTTCCAGTCAAAGCCTCTAGACTCTTCATGAGTTTGTTTGACCCTGGCAGGAAAGCAGCCCCAGGAACCAAAATAGAGAAGTCAAGAACAGGAGCTGACCTGGAAGTGGACAGGGCATGTTGACTTTGGTGAGGCTGTGCTCACAGGTGCTCCATAGCACCTCATTTCACTCTGGTCTCCTCTTGTCCGAACGCCTTACTTGTAAACAACCTTCCTACCTCTGGAACAAACGCATGCTCATCCTCTCCCACCCCCAAATTTTCATTATTCCATTCTTGTATATCTAATCATCTAGTTTAAGGGACAATCCACAGCCCTCATAGTCCAAGTCTTCAATTCCGTTCATTCATTGATTTAATCACTTATGCCTATGACATTCAACAAGGATTTGTAGAATAACCACTATGTCCTCAATACTGGGATATGAAGATGATGAAGTAAGTGTCCCTGGAGTACAATCTAACAGGGTAAATAAGCCAGCTATAGTACAGTAATGCACAAAGACAGAAAAGCACATGAATCATAAATGTATAGCTTGGTGGATACTCATAAAGTGAACGCATCCATGTAACCAAGAATCTAAATCAAGAAACAGAACAAGACCAGCATCCCAGAAGCCCCTTCTAGTCACCACCCTGTGGATGAAAAAGGGACCACATACTAAACCTGACAAGCCCAGGAGAGGACTGCGTGGTGGTCCTTACAAACTCAGAGGCGTAAAGAAACTACAAAGGATGGTCTGAAATTAAAGCTTCTTAACTAAAAATGAGTCATAACAGGGAGTCCTATCCTAGGCCTGTATCTTCCTTGAAAAAAGTTCATCTTCACCTTAACTGAGCCTGTCTATGGTGCTTTTGCATCTACAGTGACGTACCTTTGGAATGACAGAGTAATCCCCTTTGTTCCAGACCCCGCAGGGCGCAGGCTCCCACCAGGGCAGACTGTGGAACCCTCATTGGTCCCTTGCTCTGCCTACCATCTCTATGT
Source organism: Micronycteris hirsuta (assembly GCA_004026765.1). Lineage (NCBI taxonomy): Eukaryota > Metazoa > Chordata > Mammalia > Chiroptera > Phyllostomidae > Micronycteris > Micronycteris hirsuta. The sequence continues at coordinate 26,546 of PVJI01015733.1, forward strand.
GCTGTGAAAGTTGACTGTTTACCCTCCTGTATCCGCTAATGGAAGAGAAGTATCTGTCTCCATTTTGCTTTTAAAAATTTTTATTTATTTCTGGATTTAATCTGTATTGTATTTTTTCCCATTACCATTTAGTCCCCTTATAACCCCAGCCCCCGAAATAATCACCCCACTGAGTCCTTTTTCCTTTGTGTGCAATCCCTCCACCCGCTAACCTCCCTACCAAACCCCCTCCCCTAGTTGTCATTTTTTATCCTATCTCAGAGATTTCCCTGCTTTGATTTCTCCTGCCTCCCTAATCTGCCACCAACGAATTTCAGGTAACCTTCCTTTTCCTCTTCCTCTGACTGTAATGTGTAAAATAAACTGCAAAACTGCCATTCTCCAGAGCATTTTCTCAGTTCGTTGAGTTGTTGCTTCCTGGCAATTGTTGTCGGTTTGGCGCAAATAAATTTATAAAAATTCTCTACAGATTTGGATGTTCCTTCCCAAGGACATAGATGAGATTGCAAAAGCCCATTCTAGCAACTCAAAAGGTGGGTTGGAGGGGTTGAAACTAAAGACAGAGGAACTTATTAGGAGGCAACAGCAAACAGTGATCCATGCAAGACATGGTGAGGCCTGATTGGAGATGGTGATGGCAAAAAGAGAGGAAGGGTCAGGTTCAAAGTGTTGTGATAGAAATGACAATATCCCCTCCTCAAAAATTCACATTATGCATTTACTCTTCCAAACCATTGTAACATGACCCTGAGAATTTCCAATGACTTCCCTTATAGTGTGTGTGTGTGTGTGTGTGTGTGTGTGGCTTCCCTCATATAAAAGTACCAGAGACCTGATAAGTATAAGCAAATGCCTCCATCCTCAAAAGGAGTTGCAGCTCAATGCACTGTGGCTTTTAAAAGAAGGGGGTGCTTTGGTTACTTTCCCGGATTACTTAAAAACAATAAAACCAAACTGGCCCTTGTAATAATAGACTAAAAATACTTCCTGAGGATCTGGGCCCTGGAAGAGTTTTTTCGCAGCTCAGCACTGCTCAGCGAGGCACACTGGCACAGCGAGGGGCACCCTCGCAAGCCGGTTAATTTCACGAACACCCACACAATGTTAGAGGGGAAATTTTTTCAAAAGCAATAGAAAAAAGCCTGGATAATTGCTATTCATGTTTCTGCAATCCTGACACAGTAATAACTTGCCTGTAAACACCTTCCTTGAAGAATTGGTTAATAGGATGTATAACACATAGCCAAGGAAATTGTTCATCCCACAAACACTTAAAAATGGGCCACTGATTGCTTCTTGTGAGCCTGTGATGATTCTAGAAGACTGGAGAGAATAAAGTGGCAACTTTCTTAAAATGTTGGATGGAGCAGATTTATGTGAAATAGAAATGTGTGCTGGTCACGGTTGCCTTGTCAGTAAAACGATAGCTTGGGCAACACCTGCGGGTTGTTTATTTTGACCTGTGAGTCTAGGGGCCCCGTATCTCCCCTCCTCTAACTAGAGCGTCTGGGATCTTACCCATTTACATAGTGGGTTTCCATGTGAGACTTTGTTTGATGAAAGGGATGGCAGAACTAAAATAGAGTTGGAAAACCATTGAATTAGATGACCTCCAACTGCTTTAACATACGCCTGGCTTGTCGAAGGAGCTGAAGATGCGAACGTTTTTTTAGAAGTGCAATTCCTATCCATTAGAAATTCACCAGTATGGCAGTCCCCGTCTTATCTGTGGTTTCACTCTCCGTAGTTTCAGTTATCCACAATCAACCACAGTCCAAAAATGTTAAACGGAAATTTCCAGAAACAAACGATTTATAAGTTTTAAATTGTGCACAGATCTGAGTAGCATGATAAAATGTCACACAGTCCTGTTCTGTCCTGTGAATCGCACCCCCCCATCAGTGATTTAGTAGCCTTCTCAATTATAAGATTGACTATATTGCAGTGTTTGTGTTCAAATAACCTTCACTTTACTTAATAATGGCCCCAAAGCACAGAATAGTGTGCAGGCAATTCGGATGCGCCAAAGAAAAGCCATAAACTTTATCGTAGGTATATATGTATAGGAAGAAAACATACTCTATATGGGGTTTGGTAGGAGTCACAGTTTCAGACACCCACTGGGGGTCTTAGAATGCATTCCCCTCTAATAAGGGGGAACTACTGTATGAGGCGTTAACGTGAATATGAGGGACATGGAACAGCGTTACGTTAATGATAGTAACACGACAAGGCCTAAAATGGAGATATAAACCAGTGTTCAGGAGATGATTTTGGAAGTGTTTTAGAGAAGGGGACGTTTATGTGAGTGTTAAATGAAGACTATGATCTTGCTGGGTACAGAAGGGGGTTATTATAGGCAGAGAGATCAGCTTGAGCAAAGTTATGGAGGCCAAAAGAGCGGGCGCATGCTTGGAGAACTGCAGTAGCTCATGTTCCCTTCCTACTCAGGGAGTAGGAAGTAGCCAAGAGGGATGCTGAGGGACCAGCTGAATAGAGTAGAGACACTCCTCCCAAACTCCCAACCCTGTCAGTTCTTTTTGGGTTGATGCTGGATTCTGCGTCAAGTGGTGACCAGCTAACAGTAAGGTTCTTTAATCGTTGACCACACCATCCCTTCCTTCAACGTTTTGCAACTGCACAGCATAGAAGAGGAATGTGTTGATTAGACGGTGAGTGAGCCTACAACAAAAGCCTAGGAAAGGAAAAGTCACAGCTACCTTCACAGGCAGTGCTAGCATCACACTCTCTCTGAGAAAAGGGAGCCCCAGTCCAAATGAGACCTGCTGAGACCTGGCCGGGGTCAGGAGGTCAGGATTCTTCTCTACACCAGAAGGATTGCTTCAGACTGCCAGGGCCCTTCAGCAAACAGGACCTTTGTGTTGAACTCCGAAACTGATTCCTTTGGGAGAAGGAAGTCTTCCAGTGCTGAGGAGGCAGGCGGATTCCCCCAGACAGGGAAGGAACTGAATGTTTGAGGGTAGGGGGCCCACGGGTGAACTCCTGGAATAATTCAGATGGATGGTGGCTGTGTGGTGGGCCCAGAGAAGTCAGACCCCAGACACTGTGGCATGGAAGTCTAGGTGAAAGATCTTTGAACCTGCTTGAGTTGGAGGGAATGAACTGCCTTACAAGTTGGCTAAAGAGAATTTTAACGGTAACAAAGATGGATTCAGAAAATATAGGGAAAGCAATTTTTAGCCTCCTGGGATTCTTGTGCCATTCTAGGAAAGAAAACTCTCAATAATAAGCCACTGCCCTGGAAACTGGATGCTCAAAGTCAATTTAATTTGATTTAGAGAGATAATGAGATGCTATATTTCTGGCATCCAAATATTGCAGTGCAAATACTTGCCATGTGAATGGCTTTACAATGGGGAATAAGACCTGTGTTTGGGAAAGATCACTCTGGCGATGGCGAGGGGATGTGTTTTAGGAGGGGAGATGGACTGTGGGGAGACCAGTCAAGAAGCAGTTACGGTAGTCGGGTGAGGGGGCAGTGGGGCAAACACAGTAGGAATAGAAGTCTGCAGTGGGTTCAGGAGACATCTCAGAGGCAGGATTGACTATTCTTTGGCTGCCAATTAAAAATAATAAACGCTAAGAGGGAGTAGGTAAGGATGACATTAAAGCGATGGTTTGCAACTTGGCTGCACATCAGAATCACCTGGGAATCTTTTCATCTCCCCTCCCCCCACGCCGAGCCACACCTCAGACCAATTAAGTCTGAATCACTGCTGTAGTACCCTACACAGGCGCAGGCATTTTTCAGCGTAGCCAAGGTTGACAACCACTGCTCAAAGAGTTCCACTGCAGGAAATAGAGTGAATTGCGGTGGTATTAAATGAGATAGAGAACAAACAGTTCTTTGTGGTTAGGCTATAAAATAATTGGATAAGGGAAGGAAGAGCAAGTTCAGGCAGAAAATAATGAGTTTGGTTTGGGATGTGCTAACTGCAATTAATAGCCTGATGTCCCGGAGGAGAAGGCATGTCCCATGAGGGTGGGTAGGTGAGCCTTGGAAAGGGTGGAGAATCACTTCTTCTGAAAGGATAGGCAGAGATTTGGAACATCTTCCATGGGGAAGGAGAAGGTTCTGAGTGAGGAAGAACAGCAAAAGAATACGTGTCAAGCACTAGCAAGGAGAGGTCAACTGAGATTACTCTGCATTAGCTATATTGTTAACCCAGTATTAAACCTGTATTTGAATTTGACCAACAAACATTCATCTCAATCAGCGGTGTGCTGGAGCCAGCTTGTACCGGTTTGCAAAAGCGAATGGTCGAATTAATAGGAATGTTACCGATTATTAAACACAGTCATAATTACAATTAAAATGCATAAATTTGAATGTATTAAATGCATTATATTGGAAACAAAAGTAATAAATACTCATTAAATAATGATTTTACTACTTGTTGCTGTTATCAGTGCTCTTGAGGTAATTTACATCTATTGTACGTGTATGGTAGAAATAGTGTATGAAATTGGTCCTGGCTGGGTAGCTCAGTTGGTTAGAGTGTCATCCCAGTATACCAAGTTTGCAGATTTGATCCCCAGTCAAGGCACATAGAAGAGTCAACCAATGAATACACAGATAAGTGGAACGACAAATCAATGTCTCTCTCTCTCTCTCTACTTCCTCTCTCTCTAAAATCAATAAGTTCAAATAAATAAACAAATAAATAAAAGAAATAATGTACAATAGTGTGCTACTATGCATCTTTTTCTAACTGTGCATTTGTTGACTTCACATAGATAGCTTGGCATTGGCCATGAATAGAGTATTTATACCTTGGGAACTGGCAAATGCTACACATTAGGACTGTCATCCTAATAACCATACACGGAGACAAAGCCAATTGTTAAACAATTGCCTGCATGTAATTAATCTTAATTAATTCCATAAATATGTATTTCTTGACAATGTCCTAGCATCACGGCATCTTCTGGACAAAATCAAAGAATAGGGACAGTTAAATGTAGAAAAGAAGTCAAGGCCCTGACCAATGTAGCTTAGCTGGCTGGGTATTCTCCTGCAAAGGGAAAGGTCACCAGTTTGATTCCCAGTCCGGGCACATGCCTGTGTTACGGGTTTGATCCCTGGTCAGGACCTGTGCAACCAATTGACGTTTCTTTCTCACATCGATGTTTCTCTCCCTCTCCCTCTCTCTCCCTTCCCCTCTCTCTAAAAATAAATAAATAACCTGGCTGGTGTAGCTCAGTGGATTGAGCGCGGGTTGGAGCCAAGCGGTCCTGGTTCGATTCCCAGTTGGAGTACATGCCTGGGTTGTAGGCCGGGTCCCCAGTGAGGGCCATGTGAGAGGCAACCACACATTGCTGTTTCTCTCCCTCTCTTTCTCCCTCTCTTCCCCTCTGTCTAAAAATAAATAAATTAATAAAACCTTAAAAAATAAATAAATAAATAAATAAAATATTTTTTTAAAAAAGAAAAAGAAGTTGGAAACAATCACCAAACTATAAACCTTTGGGCACCAGGCACCAACCAGCAGTGCCAGTTGGGTATCCTCTCCTCAAATTCCTATTGCAGCTTAGACTTACCACCATATGGGCCTGTGTGTTAGTTATGAAACTTTTGTCTAATAGATTAAGCCAAATTGGTAGTAGAGTGAATGTAATTGGTAATTACAAGTTGGTAAGAGAAGCCAATTTGTGCTAACTTAAGCTAAAAGGGGGTATTTATTACAAGGACATAGAGTCATCTCATGGAAAAGCAATAAGTAACCAAGTCTCAGAAAAGAACTGAAATGCTGTCAGAACTTTCTCATTTTCTACCTTCTCCTTTCCTTTTTTTCTGACTGTATTCTGGCTCTCTTTCCTCCACAGACCATGGGGCAGAAATCAGCACAAGCAGATACCAAGTTTACAAATCCTGTCCTTAAACCAGTCATGCTGACAATGGATCTCTTAGTCTCGATTCTAAATTTCCAGGGAAAAAGCTATTGGTTTCACTTGCTCCAGGTGGTCAGCCCTGGACACATCAGTCAGAGTTTCTTCTTCTAGCCCTGAACGGTGTGGCTCAGTTGACCGTTGTTCCAAAAAGCAAAAAGGTCACCGGCTTGATTACTGGTCAGGGCACATGCGTGGGTTTCGGGTTCAGTCCTTAGTCGGGGTGCCTACGAGAGACAACCGATGCAGAGGAACCGATGGAGGGTTCTCTTTCACATCCACGTTTCTCTCCCTTTTTTGCTCCTTCCCTTCCCCTTTCTCTAAAAATAAATACATAAAATCTTTTTTTTTTTTTTAAGTTTCTTCTTCTCTAACATAAGGCTGAGGGAGACATGGAAGCCAAACAGAAAAAAGTCTCCATCTCTATGTTCATTTTTTTCCTTAGGAGAAAATGCGTCATTTGTGCCTGGAGCTCACTTAGTGTTGTAAAGGATGATACCTGTGTCCTGAGACCAGCTATCCAAATCTTACAGGGGCCCTCATTGTCCTTACTCCAGCCTAAGATAAAAGCAAGAAATCAAACATCTGTGTCATCTCTGGCAGAGAGATGAACAGCTCCAGAGGGCATCAGGCAAACAAAAAACATTGGCCTAAGTGGCAACTTGTAATTTGAATGGCCCCACTGCTTGTCATGGTGTTGTCGGAGACATTTTCATCTAGTGCTGTTTGCTGTTAGGCTGAATTTCCCATCATTCACTGTGGAGTGTCTGTGGCTGGTCAGTGTAGTCAATGTTTAGGGCTTAGCTGACTTTTTAGTTCATTAACTTCTCATTGACCAGCTTGGGGTACAGAAGGAGAACAGAGCACAAATCTGTGGACTTGAGCAGAAGCCAAAGTTAAGATTGGGAATGGTGCACTGTTTAGCATCTTCCAGGATCAGACTGTAAACAGCTGACAGCAGGGCTCTCTAGAATCAAGCCTGTAGCTTATCTCGACCATCCCGTAGTTCCTGACATCAGGCCTCACAGATACGGGACCTTGATATTTTTTTGGAGGAAAAGATCTGTTCCAAATTTCTATAATTTATAAAACACAGAATACCCCTCAGCTCTGAGCCTTGGAAAACAATGAGAATTTATGGAGTTAATTCTGCCCCCATGCTGATCAAGGAAAAGTGTATTATGTTTACTGATTACTCAGCAAATATTTCTCAAGAACTTTCTTAGGCACAATGAGGCAAGCAAAAAAATCATCAAGCCCTTTAACAAGGAACTTGTGATCTGCTTGTGGGTGGTGGATGACTAGCTTTGTTATATTTAAACAGTATTTGGATTACCACTTTTCAGGAAATTCAATTACAATACAACATACTTGGCACTGAAACTGTTGAGACCATAAATGAATCTGTTTCTGATAACTCAGAGGGCATATTTGTACCTTCTTTCATTTGACAGATTTTTAAAATATTGAGTGTCTGTTAGGTGTGAGGCCCTGTTCTACATCTCAGAAATTCAATGATAAACAAGATACACCCTCACTCTCCAAAAGCTTTCCAGTGTAGGTGGAGAGTGGAGGATGCAGGGGAAGTGGGGTGGGCTGATGGGCCGGGGAATGGGGGACTTCCGTGCTAAAGGGGCAGGGCCCTCATGACAGGACTGCCCAGAGAAGGGGTGTGTCACCTAGGTATTTGGATGGGGTGTGGTCCAGGAATGTCCTCTGTTCAGTGAAGGTGACATCTTATCTTAAGATCACAAGAGCAACAGAAGATTGAAAAGAGAAAATGGAGAGAGGAGGGGAGGACAAGATGTTCCAGGAAAGGGGAGCAGGCTGGACACAGCTCAGGAATAGAACTGCTCTTGAAGGTCCAGCAGGGCCCTGGGGCTGTAGTTTTTGTGTGTGAAAGTGCAAGTCGTTACTGTTCTTCCTGATGTTACTCCCCAACCCAGACATTTGTATATTACAGCTTATTTCATCCTCTTTATTTTATCCCATACTTCCCCTATGAGGTATATGTTGCACCTCCGTGTCACAGTTGAGGGACCTGAGGCCAGGCAATGTCACATGGCTCAGTAAGTCTTAGGGAGTCCGGGCTGTGCTCACCAAGCCCCTTCCCTCCCCACAGCTGCCTCTGGGGTGGAGTCCCCTGAAAGGGTGTCTGGTATACCTGCCCTCACGGCTCTGGGGCAAAAGGTTATCAGGAAGCTGATGGAGGTGTTAGGCACCGAATTTCTGCACTCCTGCAGACTAATTAAGCTGACAGACCTGGCCTGAAATGCCAACTCTGCCACGAGTTAGCAGTTATATGAACTTCAGCAAGTTGCTTAACTTCCCACTGGTATCTGACCCTCGTTCTTCCAGCTTCCCCAGCAGGGGTGGTGCTTCACAGCTCCAGAGTCTCAAGATGGGGTGGGAGGCAATGTCACCTCATCAGATATGTGGTACCACTGAGACCACCATTGGCCCTGCCCACATAGTCCCCTTAGACCCAGCAGTTCTCCGTTACTTCTGTCACACTGGAGATTTGGGCATCTTTTGTGAGTCTACTTATAGTCACCCAGCCTAGACACAGCCAGCAGCCAATCCATTCAGGGCATTTGCTACCTCCCAGTAGGCAGAACCAGACTCTGCTTTGATCAGGGACCACCCCCACCCGGGAAACTTTATTTTTACTGCTAAGTACCATCTACATTTGCAAACAGCTTTCTTCCCTTCTTTCCTTTGCAAACCCTCTAATTTTCCCTCAAGCTCCTTGGCTTTTGGGGAAACAAAAGCTAGAAAGCTTTTCCTGCTTTTGCCTTCTGCTCTGCCTCAGACTTTTGGAAGCATTCATATTCCTCCCTCTGCTGAAACAAGCGGAGTGGAGAGGAGCACGTGCTGGGAGACGAGGGGGACAACATGGAACCTAGTTACGCAGACCACACACGCCAGAACTACAGGAATGGGGTGGAGATAGAAGGGGTGGATTCAAGAGATGTGTAGAGGGAAGATGCATCAATTTTTGCCAACCAGTTCAAGGTGGAAGTCACAGAAAGCATGCCTGAAGTAGCCCTATGGTTGGGTCAATCAAGAAATGTCATCGGTAGTTGTCATTTTAAGTTGACCTTTGGTTACCTGGAAGTAAATTAGTCGATTCATCAATTGACTGCACACTCTACTGAACAGAGTAGAAATAAATATGTACATTTTAGATAAATTAGCCTGGATGATGAGTAGATGAAAGTTCATCATATGATTTCTTTTGTATATGTTTAAAATTTTGCATATTAATACTAAAAAATAAGTAAATAAGTTTATTTTAAAAGCATCTATCGCTAAAAAACACACCAACTTTGATATTATGACAAGAAATATTGGAAGTCATATTTCAGACTCACCGTGAACACTGTATTCTACTAGCTGGAAGTTCTGCCTAACCCTTAGTTCTGACGTGATAAATTTGTGCAACTTGAGAAAGCCTCTTGGTAAAGAATAAAACATAAAGGCCAAAAGAACAAAAAATGAGGATAAAAACCCCCCTAAAATTGTCAGAAGCCATGCCTGTGTTTTCTTAGAAGTAAAGCTAAAGCCAAAAGGAATAGGAGATTATTAGAACATGCGTGTACTTGGCTGTACCCTTAGCATCATGGGTTAATGGGGAGTAAGGGGGAGGCAGAGCCTGAGGGGATGGAGCTAGAGAAAACGACCCTGCCATCAGACTAACCCCCAGAGCAGTGGCAGCGGTCCAAGACAGTGTCTAAAGGGACATGCAGTACTCAGAGTCAGACAGGCTGAAGCACCTTTGTTCTGGGTCACCACTTAATTCAGAACGGGACGGCAGCCAGAAGCTGGGGGTTTAGAGAGCTCTGGCCAGGCTGACAACTGTGGGCAGAGTGTCCCATTCTTGTGGTCCCCGGGGCAAGGCAGGAAGCGGGAAGACGATAAGGACACAAGGCAGATGCTTAGCTCTGTGCGGTCCTGAGGTTCTTTCTGGTTGGAAGAAGGGCGGGCAACTCAGGTGATTTTAAGAATGCACTGAGAAAGGGATTTAACAACTCTCTGTCTTTAACTGTAGGCCCTGACTTCTGAATGGTTTCTGGGAGACCATGGTGTCTGCTACCTCATGCCCTTTGTTCACTGTCTTCTCCAGGCTTCTGTTCCACTGTCTGTCTCCTTCTGTTTTAGAGTGGCTTCCCTGGGGAAGAACGACTCCCCAGTAATGCCAGCAGCAGGATGAAAGAGCACTTCAGTCCTGTAGCGGGATATGGCGGCACATCAATCACAGCATCCCCTATACCTTCTGTGTGTCCAATAAGGAGTAGTTCTGGTGGGTCCACTGGTCACTCCGCAGTAGAGAAGATGCTTGCTTGTCAGTATTCTCATGCCTGGCACCCCATACACTTCCTCATTTCCAGTCTACACAGACAGCCACTGCTGTCTTGGGCCTTATCATCCATCTAACCAGTTGGGGGGTAGGTTGCAGCGCTACCTGACTCAGAGCAAGGCAGCTTTCTCAAAAGGGCAGTAAGAATGGTGTCACATTCTACCAGTGAGACAGCTGTTGGAGAAATGTGCAACCAGTGCCCAGAGGCCCCAACGAGTTTGCAGAAGCTCACTTGAAGGATCTGTGGCTGCTAATATTCTCTCTACCATGGTGAATATTGGCTTAGAACCTGTGGGGAGTTGAGGCCGCACATGGAGGGCTGGATGATCTCTAGCTGAGTAGGCTAAGGAAGAATTCTAACTCCACAGTTTACTCATTTTAGGTAAGTTATTGGCCCAAGCTGAGTCAGTAAGTATTTAGTCAGCATTTACATGCTAGAAACCATGCCCAGCATTGGTGAGTCCTTCTTTGGGCCTCATGTTCTTCTTTGTAAAATAACAGCGTTACAGCAGATGATGCCAACCGATGAAAATGGTGGCCATATTTTCAGAAACAAAAATCCAAGACACACGGTGTGCCAATGACAGAATACTTGACATTGAGCATGCCCCTGAAAACCCAGGATGTATGATCTCATTGCACCCCTACAGATGGACCCCATCCTCGTATCCCCAGACACGCCACATAAGATGACTTGATTATTAGAACCAGGGGTAGAGGCTACATAAATTATAGTCTCCCATCTTGTTAATCTTTCAAAATCATTTGTTTACCCTTATTTTTTTTTTCTTGAATTGTTTAGAATTTAAATGGTTTGAGTTTAGTCCTGAACGCATTCCTTGAACATTCTTATTTAAACAAAGCCCAGCTATGGTGATTACACAGCCAGGTGTTTTCCAACCCCTGGAGACTTTGTAACAATTTTATCTTAGAGCCAAGCTTCAGTACCTGCTAAAAGTGTTGCATTAAAACAGTCTTTGGGAGATCCGTGCCAGAGCTAGTTTTCAATAGAACCTACAGTCCCTAGCAGTTCAGGTAGATCTGATAAGGTGGGGCCACCGACATCACCTTAATTACTTGCACTCTCTCTCCCTGATCACAGGGCCACCAGGGCTGATTGTTGGGGGTGGAGAGGGTGGAAGATCAGAGGCCCAGTCCTTGGCTTGCCATTGTAAACAGTACTCCTAGAGACTTACAAAGGGGGTCATGAAGGTAAGTAGTGACTGTTGAGTGCATATAAGGCACTGTCCCAAGTGCTGTAAAAGACGGACTCCAGGAGACCATAAGCAGTTCCACCTTTGTGCCTCAGGGGGACTGCAAGCAATCAAGACTGTATCTGAGCCATATATACTCCAGGATGAGAAGCCCACCCACCGCCCACAGCCCAGGACATATATGAAAGAATGCTGCAGCTTTTATCTGATTAACTTTTTCCCTGAAATCCAAACCCCTTACCTATACTTTTCTTCTCCTTATAAAAAAGGGGCAGTTTAAAGTAGGATTTAAGATGGTCTGTTAGGGTACAAACCCCCTGTCTTCTCAGATCGACAACTACCTGAATAAAGTGCCCATAAAGATTCAATCCCTGTCTCTTCTTATTGGGTCTGGTAGGTGACATGAACAATGGCTTTTCCAGTTTCGTAAGGAATATTACAATCCATACTTCCGGTGATCAAATGCCTTTCTCACAACCAAAATACCCTCACTCACCCTTTCCCAAAGAGGTTAACCCCCAAGTCCCATTCTGGTTGGACCTTTGATTCTGACACTGTTAGATAGGACAAGGGTCTCAAGGTTTGGGCAGTTCTAAATGTTATTTCCATTTTCTTGCTATTTTTTTTCTTTTATTGATTGTAGAGAGAGGGGGAGGGAGGAAGACAGAGAGGGATAGAAACATCCATGGGAAAGAGAAATATAGACGGTTGCCTCCCCGACTTGGCCCTGACCTGGGACTCTGACACCTGTCCTACCAGGAATGGCTCTTGCTAAATGTTAAAAGGTAGCATAGTATTTTGTAGATGCAGCTGTAAACAGGATGAGCTAAGGAACTCAAGCAGATGAAAGTCCAGGACTGCAAAGAGGAAGTCAACATGTAATTGACCAAATAGTGTATATAAGCAATGGCTAAGCCTCCCTTTGGGAAGGCAGAGCTTTGGGTAGGAAATGCTGATCTTCATTACTTGCTACAAGTGAATAAAACTACCTTGCAAAAACCACATCTCAAGTTCTTGAATAGAGCACACCAAGGGACAAACCCCTTCAGTTTGGTAACAACACCTTAATCCATTAAGAGGTTTTAAATGTGGGTGTGAGAGAAAAGGGTATAATCAATATCCTTGCTATAAGGCAGAGTTTTCATGGTTTTATCATTTTTATAATTTGTATTGAGAAGCTGTCTGTCTTCCAACTCTGCAAGTCTCTGAATATCTGAACACTTTCTTTTGCTTTTCATCCCTATGTGCTAACCATCCAGTTCTTTTCTCTGTGTTCTCCCACTCTGCAGTCCTCTTCCATCTTTATCACTATCTATCTCTGTCTCTAATACCTTGTCGAATGCAGCCAACACTCTGTTTCCTTATTGCTTCTTCTAGAGTTGCAAGTTCATTGGGCACATGATCTACCTTCCAAGTAGTTTCAGGCAACGGGTTTCCTAAATATTTCACAATTGTATATAACATGGCTCACCATTCTTGTCACTGCTGCCTCACCACAAAGCCAGTGATACTTTTGTAGGATTTTGCTCTGACAGCATCTCCTTTTAGGGATCACCAGGGTAAGGTAGGTTATAGTATATGACAAACCCCCAAATCTCAGTCATTTAAAACAAAAGTTTACTTCTTTCCTGTGCTACGTAGCCAGTGTTGGTCTGCAGGGGCATCTGCTCTTTGTAGTCACTTGAGAGCCTCGTCTGATGGAAGTTGCACTTCAACAAATGCTTCTGCAATCATCACAGCAAGAGGGGGTGGGGGCAGAGCACATGTCAAAGTGACACAACTTCCCTCTTCTAATACTTGAGTGTTCAAAGCAAATCGCATGAGTAATAACTTCAAATGGTGTGGGAAAAATGTTCATCTTACCAAGTTTACAGAAAAGGAATCTGTGGGTATTTGTGAACAAACTTAATGACTAACACAGGTTTTTTGTTTTTTTTTTTTTGGTTTTTTTTTTAATTTTTTTAAATTTTTTAAATTATTTTATTGTTGTTCACTTACAGTTGTCTGCATTTACCTCCACCCCCAACCCCAGGCAAACCCACCTCCGTCCCTTGCTTCCACCCTCTCCCTTGGTTTTGTCCATGTGTCCTTTATAGCAGTTCCTGAATACGCTTGTCCCCATTATCCCCTTCCCCCTCCCCTCTGGTTACTGCCAGAATGTTCTAAATTTCAATGTCTCTGGTTATAATTTGTTTCTCTGGTTGTATTTTGCTTGCTTACCTCACAAGTGTCTTGGCTGTGGCTGA
>PVJI01015734.1:0-40260 GCA_004026765.1 Micronycteris hirsuta
TTTTCACTTCTCAGCGTGTAAACTGGAGGAAAGTTCTCAAGGAGACTGGGTAATATTGCTTGTGTTATTTTTTTGTAACAGTGGAAAAAGTTAGCTGCCCAAATTGTTTAAGGCTATATAAACTAATGCATGATCTTCTTAAAGTAGATAAAAGTGAATAAAAAATAAAACTATATTTATAGTTTTTCTCAAGCCATTTACTTGGATCATTTTGATGGTAGGTTAAGTAGGTACAATATTACATGCCTCTTCAGTCTATCAACAGACTTGAACTTGTGGAATTTTTCCTTAATTGATCATTATTACTGATATTTCTCCACATTTAGATTTTTTTCCCTTAGACATTGACTTCTCTGAATCTACTAGGGGAAGAGGTAGCATTTAAAATTGTTTTGCTTCTTCATATTTTTATCCTTTTTTTGTTTTAGAACTAATGTTTCAAGCCAAATTCCCTCTGCCAAAAGAAGTTTGGGATTTCTTCCTCAGCCAGCTCCTCTTTCTGTTAAAAAACTGAGGTGTAATCAAGATTATACTGGCTGGAACAAACCAAGAGTACCGCTTTCCTCTCACCAACAGCAGCTTCAGGGGTAGGTAAATTTCTTTATTTTGCTTTCTTCTTATAGTGAGTCAACTGAAGTATGTTTTGATTGGTATAAAAAATAATGATGAAAGGAGTCATATTAAGTATAGTTATAAAATATTTGCTCATTTATTAAAGATTTATCACAGCCATAAATAAGTTCATTATCTAGTTAAATTTTTGAACTTTGACTATATACACATATAAAAATATTAATCATAAAGCAGAAAATGTGTAATCTCCAAGCCCATACACTTCTTCCTACTTCTGAGATAATTCAGTATTAAGTTTTATTTGTATCTTCCCCAGTCCCTTTATTGTATTTTTATTCAACACAAAAATAAGATCATAGTATAATAATAATAATAATAATAATAGTATTTTACCTAAAGTGTTTGTTATGTGCCAAATACTTATGCAGAGTTTTGGGGTTTTTTTTTAAATGTGAAGTCTGGCTGTGCACAATCTTTAGATTACTTCACAGGGTAGTCAGACATCACATATTTTTAAAAGATTGATTGGTTGATTGATTGATTGATTTTTAGAGAGGGAGAAGGGAGGGAGAAAGAGAGGAAGAGAAACACCAATCAGTTGCCTCGCTCATGCCCCCAGCCAGGGACCTGGCCTGCAACCCAGGCATGTGCCCTCACTGGGAATTGAACCAGCGACCTCTTGGTTCAGAGGCTTGCGCTCATTCCACTGAACCACACCAGCCAGGACTCTGTGCTAAATTTTTAAATGGATTTTTTTCCTTTAAATCATTGTAACAGCTCAGTAAGCTAGATGTATTAAAAGTCTCCTTTTATAGATTAAGTAAGTAAGCCCTGGAGAAGTTAATTAACTTACTCAAGGTGACATGTAGTCAGTAGTACAGCAGTAGTAAATCTAGGCAGTTAGACTCCACTTGCATTCTTAAGCGCTGTGCTGTGTTACTTCTCTGTTCCTTCATTTTTTCCACTGCATGTTAATCATGAACATCCTCATATTATTAATATATAACCTTCAATCATGCTACTATGCATTTAGATTTTTCTTTTTTCCAGTTATAATTGAAACTAAAATGAACATTTTTATATTTATGTTTTTAATATGTGTTGAACTTTCCCTGTAGTACATATTCTTGGAAGTAGAATTGTTAAGACAAAGAAAGGCACTTTGAATTTTTTTTTTAAGATTTTATTTATTTATTTTTAGAGACAGGGGAAGGGAGGGAGAGAAGCATCAATATGAGAGAGAAATATCTATTGGCTGCCACTCATATGCGCCCCTACTAGGGACCGAACCTGCAACACAGGTGTGTGCCCTGACTGGGAATCGAACCAGCAACCTTTATTTTTGTAGGACGATGCCCAAACAACTAAGCCACACCAGTCAGGTGAAATCTTTGATTACACTTACCAAATTGTCTTCCCCTAACCTATTGGCTTATTTATTTTTAATTTCACTTAAATTACTCTGTTTTTCTACCAACTTTAAGGTAATTTTCTTACTTGAATGAGTGGTGTTTACCAATTTGGTTTATCCATAGTAGTTTATATGCTTCATATCTTAACAGAAAACAGCATAAAATTTGTAGTTAAAACATTTCACTTTCTTCTCTGCTTACTGTTCTTTTTTCTGAGCCTCTTCTTTTCTGCCCTGTGTTCTAAAATGTTTACCTTTCAGTTAATTTTTAATTTCTTTTGTTCTTCATTCTAAACATTGGTCTGCCTCAAATTGTTATATTAGTCTTATCCATCCCATTTTATGATCATTTTTCATCCAGATCTTATCTACCTTGATCTTATTTGCCTCACTTTTATAGCCTCCTTTTGTTTATTTTATAGTCTACTTCTGTTCTCTGTCATCCACCTCCTTCAGAGTCTTTTGATGTTCTCAAAAGTTACCCTTGGTGCTCTAGTCTACCTTCAGTATTTCTTTACTTTTTGTATAGTATCTGTATCAATCTCTAGAAATACAATTTTCCTCTTTTCAGACTTCTTCTAGGCATTAAGAGTACTATTTCAAGTAGGCTATGTACTCAGAGCAGAGGACTTGTTTAAAAAAAAAAAATGAATAGAAAACTGCCAGGTGAGAATACCCTCACCTTTCATTTCAAACCTATTTTCTCCACCTTGTATACTTAAAAGCCTAGATTGGCATGAAATCTGTGTTCATCCTTTCTTTCATCAAGTTTCTTGAAAATGATGTTTAAGCTACCTTCTAAATAAAGAAATGAACCAGATTCCATCAGTATTCCCATTTCCTACTGTTTTAAGTAAGGTACTAATGGGGACAGAGTGCTTAAGAGATTCCATGAAAAAAAACATGTAAGAGTTGAAGACTTAGGTGAAGCACAAAAAAAAAAATTGCTCTTAAGAAAGAGAAATTCAAATACTAAGTACCATAATGGTGAATATAGGTCTGGATCTTGGTAGTTCATAGTACTCATTACAGGTAAGAGCTTGAAAGTAAGTATTATCAGAAGTAACATTCTCAAGAGAAGCATTACGTCTAGGGGAAAGAATCAGCTAAATCTGAAGACTTGGCTTAGAAGCAAAAGAAAAAAATGTGAGGAAAATTAAGGATTGTCCTGAAATAAAAGGGTAAACAAGACATTCTTACCCCTTTTCTCCTACCACCACTACAACCCATTAAGTTGCATTTTATTAAACTAACAGAAGAGGATGTGCTTGAATTAGGAACCCTATCCATAAAGTGAATAAGAACATAAAAAAAGAAGGCCCTTTTCATGCCAAACTGTAAGGGGAAAAAATTAGAAAACATGAATAAAAAAATTAAGGCCAATAAAAATGCTAACCCCAAACCAATGTGAACTGTAAGAAATTGTTACATAACACTCAGACATGAATTATTTGAAGATATGAAAACACCATGAATTAGGAATTCCAACTAAGAATCAAAATGGGCATTCACGAAGAAAATGACAGTTGCTTGAACTCCGAAAGATAGAGGAGAAGAAAAACAACATCATGTTAGAAATTAAGTCTACATTAAAGGTCTCCAAGAGGAAAATATGTTCAAATGAAAATTTAATAAGAGTCTTGGAAGAAAACAAGAATAACCAAGGAAGGAAAACGGGATAAAGTGTAAACCGTCAAAGAAAAAGTTTTTGAACTGGATAACAGCCAAGGAAGGTCTAAGTTACGTATAATTAGAGTCCCTGAAGAAAAAACGAAACAGAACTAGTATTTAAAACTATAACCCAGGAAAACTTTCCAGAAATAAAATTACTGAACCTATAAATTAAAAAAGCCCTCCAGGTGCCTGGAATATTGAATGATCAAGATATGTCTTAGTATAACTATTAGACTTTAAAGATAAGGGCAAGAAATATAGATGCCAGACTTTTCAACATCATTATTCAAAGCTACATAATAAAAGAATATCATTTTCAGGAAGCTTGATGAAAGAAAGGATGAACATGGATTTTGTATGCAAACTGGAGAAAATAAGTTTTGAAATGGAAAAACTCAGAATGCTGTATAAATATGCTATTCCTAAGGACTCTACATGTAGAGTACAAGCTTCATTCAAACAAGAGGTGATGAGGGAGGGAGGTATTGATGAAAGATACATGGTGAGCATTCCATATATTCAACTGGAGAGCTAAGACTAAAACAATAGTGGGGACACATAGAAGGATGGTGTATAAACATTAAATCTTCTGACAAAGGAGTACAATTGAAACTAAAAGAAAAATGGAAGGAGAGAGACAAAAGGGAAAGAATAATATAATTGTGTCATAAGTAATAGATGTAAATCAGAGGGTGCCATTTAAAATAGACTAGACTTAAGAAATGACAGTTAATGGCACTTATAAAAAAGTACAGATATAGATGGAGGTATAGGAAGCACTTCACTTCCTTGCGCAATCAAAAGAAGGATAACAACCAATTTAAAAACAAAAAACAACCAGATAACAACTAGAACTGCCAGAAAATAGAACTTTATGGAAGTCCAACAACCAAGGAGTTAAAAAAGGAACATTAATCTAGACCGGTAGGAGGGACGAAGAGGATGCACAGCAAGGCAGCAGATTTGCCTGAGGATAAACCAGAAGGAACAACTGGGGAGCAAGATAGACCATGCAACTCAGGGTTCTAGCATGGGAAAAGAAAGCCTCAAAAAACCTCTGGCTATAAAAATCTGTGGGGGTTGCTTTGGTGGAAGAAACCTCCAGTCTCACAGGAGAGTCCATTGGAGGGACTCACAGGGTCTTGGAGTGTACATAAGCCCACCCACCCAGGAATTAGCACCAGGGCAGCACCTGAAAGGGCACAATCCACTTGTAGGAAGCAGGGGAAGTGACTGAAAGCAGGGTAAGAGTGGAACAAGCGGCACTGTTCCCTTTCTGACTCCTCCCCCCCACATATAGCGCCACAATGCAGAGAAGTGGGTTGCCCCACCCTGGTGAGTATATAAGGCCCCGCCCCTTACAATATAACAGGTGCACTGAGACCAAGAAATATGGCCCAAATGAACAGATCAAAACCATGAAAGAGAACTAAGCAACAAGGAGATAGTAAACCTATCAGATGCAGAGTTCAAAACACTGGTAATCTGAATGTTCACAAAAATTACTGAGTATGGTCACAAAATAAAGGAAGAAATGAAGGCTATACAAAGTGAAATAGAGGAAAATATACAGAGAACCCACAGTGAAGGTAAGGAAACTAGGACTCAGATCAAAGATTTGGAACAGAAGGAAGAAATAAACATTCAACTAGAACAGAATGAAGAAACAAGAATTCAAAAAAATGAGGAGAGGCTTAGGAACCTCAGGAACAACTTTAAATGTTCCAACTTCCAAATCACAGGGGTGTCAGGAGGAGAAGAGGAAGACCAAGAAATTGAAAACTTATTTGAAAGAATAATAAAGGAGAACTGCCCCAATCTGGCAAAGGAAACAGACTTCCAGGAAGTCCGGGAAGCTCAGAGTGTCCCAAAGAAGTTGAATCCAAGGAAGCACACACCAAGCCACATCATAATTACATTTGCCAAGATTAATGATAAAGAGAAAATCTTAAAAGCAGCAAGAGAAAAGGAGACAGTTACCTACAAAGGATTTCCCATAAGACTTTCAGCTGATTTCTCAAAAGAGACCTTGCAGGCAAGAAGGGGCTGGAAAGAAGTATTCAAAGTCATGAAAAGCAAGGACCTACATCTAAGATTACTCTATCCAGCAAAGCTATCATTTAGAATGGAAGGGCAGATAAAATGCTTCCCAGATAAGGTCAAGTAAGTTCATCATCACCAAGGAGTTCATCAACCAAGCCCTTATTACATGAAATGTTAAAAGGACTTATATAAGAAAAAGATCAGAACTATGAACAGTAAAATGATAAGAACTCATAACTATCAACAACCAAACCTAAAAACAAAAACTGAGCAAACAACTAGAACAGAAACAGATTCACAGAAATGGAGAGCACATGGAGGGTTATCAGTGGGGAGGGGGCAGGGGGAGAATGGGGAAACGGTACAGGGAATAAGAAGCATAATTGGTAGGTACAAAATAGACAGGGAGGTTAAGAATAATACAGAAATTGGAGAAGCCAAAGAACTTATATGTGCAACCTATGGACATGAGCTAAGGGGAGAGGAGTGCTAGAGGGAAGGGGAGTACCGGACAGAGGGGTATAAAGGGGAAGAAAAAAATGGGACAACTGTAATAGCATAATCGATAAAATACTTTTTAAATTTTTAAAAAGGAAATTTTATAAAGGAAGAAACTTCTAACACATGCTGGAGCATGGGTGAACCTTGAGGATGTCATGTTAAATGAACAAGCTAGGCACAGAAGGACAAATACTATATGATTTCACGTGTATGAGGTCTAGAGGAGTCACATTCATGGAGACAGAAAGTAGAATAGAGGCTCCCAGAGGTTGGGGGAGGGAAATGGGGTCGTAGGTATTGCTTAATGGGGACAGAGTTTCTATTTGAGAAGATGAAAAAGGCCTGAAAATAGAATGTGGTGATGGTTCCACAACATTATGAATATACTTAATGCGACTGAATTACACACTCAGAATGAGAGATTTTATGTTATGTATGTTTTACCACAATTAAAGAATAAACTATAGAGACAGGGAAGAAAAGTATAAATACAGATATAACCACTAAAACAAAATATGCAAATATTTCTTACAATGAAAAGAAATATTTCTAAAACACACCACATAGGTAAGTAAAATTGTCACATAAAATGGCAGAGTTGAGTCCAGATAGATCAGTAATATCAAGAAATGTGATTGGGCTAACTCAGATAATAAAAATGTTTTCAAATTTGCTCATAAAGCAAAACTAAACTGTGCTGTGTACTAGAGATAATCATAGAACAGTGATTTTAAAAGTTTTAAAGAAGAGAGGTTTAGCAGTCTAGTGGAAACAATAAGAAAGCAAGGATTGCCATCCTGGTACCCAATAAAGTAGAATATGTAAGGACATAAAAGATTGTATAAAATATAATTATATATTATATTTAATATTTTACAAAGCATATAAATGTATTTTATTATAAAATATAGATTTTTATATTAAAATATATAGATATTTCCTTTTGATATTTTATATTGCTGAGTTTGAAAGTTCACTGATATTTCCTTTGGTGTTTAATATGCTATTAATCTCATTCAGTAAAATTTTCATTTCAAATATTGTTTTTTCATCTCTAGAAGTTTATAATTTGGAGCTTTTAACTGTCTTCCATTTTTTTCCTCATTGTGTTTGTTTTCCTTCACATTCTTGATTACATGAAGCATATTTATAACTTTTAATATCCTTGTCTACAATTAAATTTGATTGTTTTAAGACTTGTAGTTCAGCTCTTTGGGGTCAAATCTAGACAGGCCTTTAAGGCTAATTTCATTCCTTCCCCAGAGCATGGGCCCTTGGGGGTTTCTACTAATACCCCATTAATTCATCTAGGTCTCTCGATTCCCTCTGACTAGTGGCAACTCAAACAATTTTAGGTCCATCATGATCTCTGGAGATTGGCTAATAGCTCCCCAGTAATCATTCTTTTCCTTGAAGTTCTTCTGCCTGGTGTCATGGGACTTTACCCTAAGTATGCACAGGTTGCTATTTCGCTGAATGCTCAAGTAGTCTTCTGTGTTGATATCTGGAGTTCTTCTATGCATAGCTCCCTACTTTTGGGTCCTGAAGTTTTAGTAATCTCAGCCTCTCAAACTCCCAATTTCTTTCAACTCAAAATTTCTGAGTTCTGTTTGGGTATCTCTGCCTGCACTGCATTTGTCAAATCGCCTCCAGGCTGAAAGCTGGCATAATAGTACGGCTGACTCTGTTTTCCTTCTCTAAAGGATCACAATCCTGGGCTGCCCATTGTCCAATATTTTGCCCAGTTTTCTTTTTCATTGTTTATGGTGATAGGATAATTCCATACCCTGGTACTTTCTCATAGTGTGAACTGAAGTTCTTAAGGCTGTTCAAAATTGACATTACCAGTGAGCAGCACAAACATCACATGCCTCTGGATGTGGTGTCCGCGCAAGGACACAGTATCACTATGCATTAATAGGTACTCTTCCAGACTGGTGGAAATCTCATCTTGATGAAGTAGAAAACCCAGTATGAGGAACAGTGCATTAAAAACCAGCGGTGGGGAGGTGCTGTATTCTTTACCAATGTCAGTGTCGTGAAAGAGAAAGCTGAAGAGTTATTCCAGATTAAAGCAAACTAAAGAGAAATGAAAACTAAATGCATTATGTTATCCTGGACCAAATCTTGTATTTACAGAAAGGGAAAAAAATGCTGTTTTGGGTTATTCTCTAATGCTATACTGTGATTATATAAGGGAATATTTTTGTTTTTATGAAATGCACCCTGAACTATTTAGAGCTAAAGGAGTATGATTTCTGCAACTTACTCTCAAATGGTTCGGGGGAAAAATAGAGCAGTATGAAATGATAGAGCATATAGTGCAAAGGTTAACAGTTGGTGAATCTCGGTAAAGAATATTATTTTTGTATAACTTTTCTAAAAATTTGAGAATATCTCCAAATAAAAGTTTTTAAAAATAGGTGCTTTGGCCCTGGCCATTGTGGCTCTGTTGCTTAGAGGGTCATACTGTACACGGAAAGGTCACTGGTTCAGTTCCTGGTCAGGGCAGCTACTTAAGTTGCAGGTTCAATCCCTGTCAGGGCGCGTGTGAGAAGCAACTGACTGATGTTTCTCTCTCACATCCATGCTTTTCTCTCTCTCCCCCCTCTCTAAAACTCAATGAACATGTCTTCAAATGAGAATAAAATAAACCTTTAAAAAAATAGGTACTTGGGAAAAGTGGTGTCGTACCCATTAAAGCTAAACACAACATGTACAGGGTGGAGTAAAAGTAGGTTTACAGTTGTTCCTGTAGAAAATAATACAGTGATTAAGAAGTAAAAACTCAAGAATAAATTGAGTTTTGCGTACTCACAACTGTAAACCTAATTTTGCCCCACCCTGTATTCTGTGGCCCAGTGGTTCTGAGAGCAAGTAGCTCTTTGGATAAGTCCTCAGCCCTTTTTATGTATGTATATATTTTTTTAACTATACTTTTTTATTTTATTATTAATTTCTTTTAGAGAGAGGAAGAAAGGGAGAAAAAGAGGGCAAGTATGAGAGAGAAACATCCATTGGTTGCCTTCCACACACACCTCAGGGGACCTTACCTACAACCCAGGCATGCGCCCCCACCAGGAATCTCACCAGCTAGGTTCGCAGGACGATGCCCAGCCAACTGAGCTACTTCAGCCAGGGAATGCCCTAGTTCTTTTTAGTGTTCATTTGAAAGTATGATTTTCCTTGAGATAAAACTAAATTGTTACAATGTTATAATGCAGTGGTTCTCATAGTGTGGTCCCCAGACCAGCAGCATCACCATCAACTGAGATCCTGTTAGAATGCATATTTTTGCACCTTTGTCCAGAATGAGAAACTCTGAAGTTGGGGCCCAGCAATATGTGTTTTAATTAGCCCTCCAGGCGATTCTGATACATGCTATATTGGAGAACCCCTGCTCTAATGAACATTCTTTAGGAACTACCATTGTCTTCTAAAGTATTTTTTTCATTTTCAGCTTCTCCAACTTGGGAAATACCTGCTATATGAACGCTATTTTACAATCCCTGTTTTCACTCCAATCATTTGCAAATGATTTGCTTAAGCAAGGTATCCCATGGAAGAAAATTCCACCCAATGCACTTATCAGGTAACTGTTATGTACTTACTAAGTAACCTTTTACCTTATTGATCATAGAATAATGGAGTTTTAGACACTTAAAATTTAATGTGCCATGTTAAGTCTTTAAAATATAATATCATTCAGTGTTTTATAAAACATGTTAAACTGGTCTCTTTTGTTTTATCAGACGCTTTGCACACTTGCTTGTTAAAAAGGATACCTGTAATTCAGAGACCAAAAAAGATTTACTCAAGAAGGTTAAAAATGCCATTTCTGCTACAGCAGAGAGATTTTCTGGTTATATGCAGAATGTGAGTACCAATTGTTTTTAAACACTTTTGAAATAGGGGAACTTGAAATGATTTTAGTGTGTTACCTGATTTTTATTTTAAAGTGAGATTTGTATACATATGTTGTGAACATCACAGGTTGAAAAACCTGAGGGTTTCTAGTAAGCTTCAGTGTGACTTCTGTGTATTTTGTCGTCTTTTAATAATACACGTGGTCTATCAGTGTAGCAAGTTGTCTGTCAATGTAGCAACTTGGGCTGTTTTAGCTACAAAGGCTATTTTTTTAAATCACCTTTAAAAAAAAAGGTAAGTGATTCAATTACTTATTCATATTAATCTCACCGAGAGTAAAGAATATAAAACTCACTGTTCGTTCCTATTCACAAAGTATGTAAATTGTTAGAGTAAATTTGACCTTTTTAATATAATATATTGACTTTCAAGTGCTTAGTTTTAATAAAATCACAATGTCAATAAGCTCTTATTATGACAAGAAATATTTCTATCTGATTAAAGATATTATGCCTTCTTAGGATGCTCATGAATTTCTAAGTCAGTGCTTAGACCAGCTAAAAGAGGATATGGAAAAATTAAATAAAACTTGGAAGACTGAACCTGTTCCTGGAGAAGAAAATTTACCAGATATTTCAGCCACTAGAGTATATACTTGCCCTGTTATTACTAACTTGGAGTTTGAGGTTCAGCACTCCATTATTTGTAAAGCGTAAGTAGTCTCCAAGAAACCTCCTTTTCCTTTTAATTCTTTATGGCAAGTGATTGAAACTCTCATAGAGGTTTTAATTCTTATCTTTATTCCTATGTCATGGGAAGACATAAATACAAACATCGTTTTTCAATGTCATTATCTTTCATAAAAATGCTTGGTGGGGCGAGAACTGAGGCATACTTAAATGTTTTGTCATGTGCTTTAGTGATAACAGGTAATTCTGGATCTGCCCTTTCTTTGAGGGGGTGGTGTTATGTGTGTGTTTTCTTTTAATCACCGTGTGGAATATCAGGTTCTTTAAGAATACTTGTTCTTTTTACCCTGAAAAGACTTGTTCTTCTTAATTGCATATTTTGTTGAACCAAAAAATCATTTTTTATAATGCATTTTTATAAAATAGATAAAAATTTGAATTATTTTTAATTTCTGCAATGCTTTTTAACCATGTTTACATTAGTTATTCAAATTTACTTTCTACATTTAATTAATTCCATGCTCATCATATCATATCAAAAAGTTCTATTTTGAAGAATTAATTAATTTATTTATTTAGAGAGAGGGAAAGGGAGGGAGAAAGAGAGTGAGAGAAACATTGGTGAGTTGCCTCTCACATCTGTCCTGACTGGGAACCAAATCTACAGCCCAGGCATGAGCCTTGACTGGGAATTTAACTAGCAGACCTGTTGCTTTGCTGGATGATGCCCAACCAACTGAGCCGCACTGGTCAGGGCTCTTCCAGTTACTGCTAGTACATCTCTGAGTACAGTTTTTCAAAGGCAGTGGAATATAAGTAAGAATTATTTCTATGGCTTTCACGAATGACTTAATATAGAATTATTCAGTCTCTGTAGCCTTAGCCCTCAAAATATTGTGTATACTGTTTCGTTGTATCTTGTTACTCTGTGTCACTTGGGAGAAACCTGATTTTGTGGATAATCTGTTTCTTCCTGAAAATCTTCCTTATTTATTGGAAATTCACAGTTTCACTAGTTTACATCTGGGTATAGATACTTTCTATTAATTTTGCCTTTAATACGATGGAGCTTTTTCATCTGAAAATTTAGTGTTTTCTTTTCTTCAAGGAAATTATTCTCTACTGCTTTTCTTCCATTTGTACTGGAACTCTTTTTAGAAATACTCAACACCCATGTATTTGCTCTCCCTTCTCTGGCTTCCATATATGTCTATTTTTCTTAGGTTGCTCAAAATGATAGTGTTCACTGAGGTGTCTTCCAGCTAAAACATTCTAGTGTTTTTGGCTAGAATTTCGAACAGTGTTGTGGAATGTGGTCACTAGTCTGTGACGTTTCTTAACTTCATGATTTCTCCAGCCCTTTTCCCTCCAGTGGATAAGGTTTTTTTTTTAAAGATTTTATTTATTTATTTTCAGAGAGAGGAGAAGGGAGGGAGAAAGAGCAGTGTATGGTTGCCTCTCACATAGCCCTCACTGGGGACCTGGCCTGCAACCCAGGCATGTGTCCCAACTAGGAATTGAACCGGGACCCTCTGGTTCCCAGCCCGCGCTCAGTCCACTGAGCTACACCAGCCGGGCCTGGATAAGTTTTTTAAAGAAAAAGTCCAGGTCTTATAAATATAGTGTATCCTCTTGTAAAAGCTAGAGAGCCCATCAGCAGTTAATATTTGGTTGGTCAAAGGGTTCATTTAGTTTTTTTCCATAAAATAAAGGACATGTTTTTTTTTGTTTGTTTTTTTAAAGATTTTATTTTTTATTTATTTTTAGAGAGAAGGGAAGGGAGGGAGAAAGAGAGGGAGAGAAACAGCAATGTATGATTGCCTCTCACATGGCCCCCACGGGGACCTGGCCTGCAACCCAGGCATGTGCCCCGACTGGGAATCGAACCGGGACCGCCCGGTTCCCAGCCCGCGCTCAATCCACTGTGCCACAGCAGCCAGGGCAAGGACATGTTTTTTTATTTTCACCAATAACTTTATTGATTTGGATCTTTTGAGTATGCTGGCTATCTCCCACTATTGGTTTCTAGTGGGTAGAGGCCAGGGGTGCTGCTAAACATCTTCCAATGCATAAGACAGCCCCACAGCAAAGAATTATTTGGCCAAAATGTCAATTTAGTTGTCAAAGTTACTTGTCAACTTGCCAAGAAACTTCGCAAACCCCTTTTGACATGTTCAATCAGTCACAGCAACTTCTCTATACACTGCACAAATCTTTTTTGTGTGTGTGTTTCAATAGTGTTTTTACCTTCTTTGAAATAATAAAGCATAACATGCCAAAAATGTTGCGTATTTTCCATCTTCAATATTAAAGTGGTTGCACAAAAACCTCACCAATTTTGGTAAGTTTTTTTTTTTAATGCACACTGATGGTGACAGCTGTCACAATACAATCTGACAAAATTATTTTGAATGAAGTTAAAGACAACTAATCACTACTAGAACCATCTTACAGAAAAAAACTAAACAAACTTTTTGGCCAACCCCATAATATGATAGACAGCCATCCTTTCCTTTCTTCCAATAGACTTTCCGAACAAAATTTGTTCAAGTCAGAAAAACAGAGGGTTTTGTTTTGTTTTGTTTTGTTTTTTAATTGTTCAAGTACAGTTTTCTGCCTTTTTCCCCCACCCCAGCCCAACCCTCCAGCCCTCCCCACCTCCTTCCCAGAAAAACAGAGTTTTTGATTGTTATTTCATTTAATTGTTGGAGTACCAACCAAAGTTCTTTTGATGGGCAAATTTCAGTCACTTCTGATAGAAATGTCCACAGGAGGAAAGAACACCACATCAAGCCCTGGCCAGTGTGGCTTACCTGGTTGGAGCGTTGCCCCATTACCAAAAGGTTGCAGGTTCTATTCCCAGTCAGGGCACATACCTAGGTTGCAGGTTCACCTCCAATCCAGACATATACAGGAGGCAACCAGTCAATGTTTCTCTCTCTTCCTCTCTCCTTTTCTCTCTAAAAACAATGAAAAAATGTTCTCAAAGTAAAGATAAAAAAAAAAAGACCACATCAAAGTGGCGGCTACTGCATTATGCCAGCAGCATCAGTCGGGCACTCCAGTTGTGCAGCACCCAAGTGTCGGGTGTCCAGTCGAGGTGTGTGCACGGGTACGTGAAATGACATTGCTCACGGGTTGTGGGCGCGCCAGGCTGAACAGTGGCCCAGGAGTTGGAAAGTGTGGGAGGCTACACAGTTCTGTGGGGCCATAGCTGCAGTGCTATAGTTGTCTCCTCAAAGGCCTTGCCTTTGTTGCTTTAGTAGTAATTTTTTTTCAGACCATTCTTTAAACACAAAATAATTTCTGGCTGAAGGAAAATTCCATATTCCTTATTCCTCATTGTAGTTTTCCACATTTAGCCTCTTTCCCTTCTTGCTGTAGGTTAGTTAGGTCAGTTTGCCAAAATACCTGTTTTTTTTTAATTGACTGGTTTTCAATTATTATATGGCATTTCAATATATTAATAATATATTCTTAAATATGAAGAATTAGGAACTCTCCATTTGAAGAACTTAAAATATCTAAAATTACTTAATATTCCCTGTAAAACCTCCTCCTGCGGTCTTCCCTATCTCAGTGATGACAGTTCCAGAAATGTGGTGTATTTCTGAACTCTTTTCTTTCTCCTGCACCCCTACGTCTAATGTCAGGAAATCACTTCAGCTCTTCACAATACACCCAGAGTCTGACCCCTTTTTACTACCTCTACTGACAGTACTTTGGACTAAGCTACTATCATCTCTTGCCTGGATTGTTGCTTTCCTTCTAAACTGGTCTCTGTATTTCTGTTCTCGTTTCTCTGTGGTCTGTTTTAAACACATTAGTCAAAGTGATCACTTAAAATGGAAATTAGTTCATGTCAGCCCTCTCTTTGTAATGCTTAAAAGCTAAAATCTTTCCTATGGTCTACAGAACTCTTTATGATTGTCTTTGAGCAACCCTTATCCCTCAATAAACTCTCTGGCTTCATCTCCTACCAATCATCCTTTTGCTCATTCTGCTCTAACTAAAGTAGCTTCCTGCCTTTTTTCAAAAATGCCAGGATCTTGGTACCTAGGGGCCGTTGCACATTCTAAGAAAGTACTTAAATACTTGCAGTTGAGGTTTTGCCTGTGTTTATTTAATAAGAATTAAAGTAAACATGTCTTAAATGTTGTATATTTTTTATGCCTAATCATAGT
This sequence comes from Micronycteris hirsuta, assembly GCA_004026765.1. Lineage (NCBI taxonomy): Eukaryota > Metazoa > Chordata > Mammalia > Chiroptera > Phyllostomidae > Micronycteris > Micronycteris hirsuta. The sequence goes on from PVJI01015734.1 coordinate 14,943, forward strand.
CTGTAAGTGCTTGATAAGTTCTGTAGGGGAACAGTGTTTCTGAAATATATTTGTATTGTATTGCAGTTAGGCTTCTGAATGCTTAGATTTGTCTTATTTTATTACAGATGTGGAGAGGTTATTCCCAAAAGAGAACAGTTCAATGACCTCTCCATCGACCTTCCTCGAAGGAAAAAGCCACTCCCTCCACGATCAATTCAAGATTCTCTTGATCTTTTCTTTAGGGCAAGTAGTATCTTTTGGTATTTTCACATAACTAAATTTTATATATCATAAATAATTATATTTGAAGTTGGATTCTTTAAGGCAGAATTTGGACAAAATTCTTGCAGGGAAAACAAATGAGAAATAATTTATAAGTGATATTTTTAAAAGCTTGATAAATCTCATTGAAGAAAATTGATTGCTTAAGTAGATTATACATTTGACTCAACAGCAAGTGTTAGACAACCTTAGAAGCAGCTATTTATAAACAAATACTAATTTGAAGCATAAGAAGTGACACATGCTAAAATTTGGTAATGTGGGTTAAGATTGGAGACACTATCTGATTGAGTATACTAAGATCTGAGGAATAAAAAATACTCTTTGCTTTCCTTAGGTTGTATGTACCCTGTTAGAAACAACAAAGAAGAGTCAGTTTTATCCAAAGCTGTAAATACATACTTGTATCTGTGATACACTGTTACAGATATTCTGGGACCTGTTGTGTAGCAGTCCTTATAACTGATAGAAATTTGCCAGGATTATAACTCTTTGTCTTTGTAATAGTGGTTCTTGTTTTGTTGCAGGATTGTCTTTCTAAGGTTGAAAAAACCTTTCTGTTCTTTAAATGATGAACGTTTAGCTCCACCCAAAGATACTCTGCTTTTCTCTTTGTTTTAATCATTCCTTACTATTCTTGTTATTACACAGAATTCGAAGCTTTTCTTGGGTATCTTTACCCCCATTTTTTAAGGATTTCTTGTTTCAGTTTTCTCTAGGTAATGATATCAACCTCAAACTTTGGTCCTTTTAGAGCAGTTGTTTTTAGTGGGCTGTTACCAGAAGATTGAGTTCCATTATAAGAAAGGGGTAGTTACACCTAACAGACCAGGAACTTCAACCAACCTGAAGGTGATCTTACCTCTACTGTGGCCAGATGTTAAGTTTGGATATACTCTTGGCAGTGGTTCTTGTGTATTCATGGGGAAAAGGTTGAGAATCTGCCCCTGTACAATCTAGTTATTGTCATAGATTGAGATGTTTTGTTGGTAAAAAAAAAAAAAAAAAGGAAATTAGGAATTCTGAAATAGGATATGATATTATAACTATATTTTGAAGATTAGGTCTTAATTTAGTAAGGTTTGTGACTCTAGAAACAATTAAATTGGTCGTAGTTGTCATTCCACTGAAGTAGCGTGGCGAGAGAAGATTAGTAGCATTTAATGGGATAATGCTGGTTCAGCTTCATGCTTCTTTATTTTTCCCTCCTGTCTTTCTACAGACAGAAGAACTTGAGTATTCCTGTGAGAAGTGTAATGGGAAGTGTGCTCTTGTCAGGCACAAATTTAACAGGCTGCCCAGGTAAAATTAAGTGCTCTTTAATTTTTCTTCTTTAGATCTTAGAAATGTTACTGAATAAGTGAGGTTTCCCAGAATGGATTGGTAAAGAGAGTCAGCAAAGCTGAAATGTGAAGAGGGTAGAGGATGCAAATCTGGAATGCAGAAGACAGGAGGAGGATTTGGAATGTTGAAGGAACTTTAGAGTCCCAAATGATGGCAACAAGAGGACTTGGTTGGTGAGACTCTGGAGTAATGATAGGGAATAGCTACTAGATTTTTAACTCAGGAATGTATAACATTCGGTTACCATTTGTTGTCCTGTGTTATACTGTGGTCCTTGTCCCAGACTTCCAGTAAAAATCTGCTACAGGCGCATACATGTACATGTGAAAATAAAACAGGAAAAGTAATTTCCTGCAATTTATGCATTCCTTTATTCAGAGAATCTTATAAGTTGGTAAGCTTTCTATAAAAATAAAGAATTCTGAATTAGGAATCATATTTCAATTGTATTAGTTTTTTTATAAACAAATGTAAAGCCAAACTAGCTAGAAAAATTATTATGTGATTATAGGACAGCTTTTAGTTCTTTCCAAGAATAGATGTCAACCACAGACGAGGTTATTATTAACATTAAGTACTTACGTGGCACTTTGCCTGCAGAGTGCTTGACTTCCTTTCAGTAGTTTCCGTTTTTCTAAGACTTAAGCGTGGAGATTCTGGAGCCTAGCCTCTAGAGACTAGTTCTTTTACAGTCCATAATCTGCTCCTTTCTAGAAAATGAAATTTTTTTTTAAAGGAATGACTTTCTAAATCATAACACTGTTATTATATTGACCATAGTATATATTTCTTACTTAAGAGACTTGCTCTTTGCCATTTGTGTTTTGAGGTAGGAGGGTAAAGGAACAAATATTAAGGCAAAGAACTTTTACCAGCTGTCATTAACAAAGGAAATCAGTGTACAATTAAAAATACGTGTTTAAACTGGCAAGCTGAATCAGTGTCTGTTCCCTTTCCAGTTGCCTAGCTGTTTTGGCCTTTCAAAGTAGGAAAAAATACTGAGGGAAATTTTCCTCCTTGTTTTTTTTTTCCAGTAGGTCACTTATGTTAAAGGTTAATTTATTACAAACTTACATAAAACAAAAAGACTTTATATCATAAATCCTAATATTGGACTGACTTTGTTTATTTCAGTATTAGAGCCAGTCTTCTATTATTCTTGAAGGGTCTGGCATCTTTGTCAGATCCTTTCATTTCTAGTCCATCTCATCTTTACAAATCAGTAATTTTAACTATATCATCTATCTCTTTCATACTACCTTTTATTTTTGGTATGATTATTTGAAAATTTAGTCAAAATATTTGACATCTGATATTAATTTTAGTCTCTTCACATTAGTTGTATCCTTGTGTTTTCTCAAGTTGTAAATTTAAAGGTTATGAATTCTGTAGCATACTTTTTGGAAGAAAAATACAGTTGATAACTACAATTTACAAATTTTTGAGGTTGTGGCTTTTGTGATGAAGGTACACGTATATGGTAAGAAAGGAAACAGTTTACCATAAATCAAAAACTATTTTTGCCTACAATTGAGATTTATTCCCATAAGAGTGCTGAAATTTGGTTATTAAAGTGTTCTTGTACACTGTGAAGCATAACTAGTCCATCAGGGAAAGATTATGCTCTGTATCAGAGGTGAAATGGTTGCCACAATAGTAACTAAAAAGAAGTGTTTTAGGAACAACTATAGAAGACACATGGACAAAACCAAGGGCGGGGAGTGGAAGCAAGGGAGGGAGGTGGGTTTGGCTGGGGTGGGGGGTAAATGCAGAAAACTGTAATTGAACAACAGTAAAATAATTTAAAAAAACAAACAAAAAATAAAAATAATGAAAGGAATACACCTTTTAAAAAAAAGTGTTTTTAACAGCTAAAAGCCTTTTCAGACCCACAAACCAGCTGTGCCATGAAATTTTGTAGAACTTATAAGTGGAGAAAATTTTTCTATTTCTCTCTTAGCTTTCTTCAGAGAAAATCTACTGAAATAAAAATACTTTTTTTTTTTTAAGATTTTATTTATTTATTTTTAGAGAGAGGGGAAGGGAGGGAGACAGAGAGGGAGAGAAACAGCAATGTATGGTTGCCTCTTACATGGCCCTTACTGGGAATCGAACCGGGACCCTCTGGTTCCCAGCCCACGCTCAGTCCACTGAGCTACACCAGCCAGGGCTGAAATAAGAATACTTCTTGTCAGAAATCATCTTGAAAAAACTCGTTACCATCGAACATATGGCTGTTTTAACACTTAAAATTATAACACCTGTTTTTTAAAACTATGTAACATTGAAGTAAATAATTTAAGAATTTAACGCAATATTAATATAGTATTAAATATTAGTATTTAAAAACTTACTGCTACTATCTGATGTGTGGGGGGGTTGGTGTGTTTTGTTTGTCTAGGAACGTTGTGTTTAACCTAAATACACCTAATGCCAGTGTTTTATTTTTATTTGTACTCTTAGTACCTAGCACAATGCCTGGCACGTGGCAGGTATTTAGTAGATGTTCTTTGGCCAAATCTTTAGTTTGGTCAGATGTATTCTTTAAATCAAGAGCTATCTACCATGGTTAGTTGCTGTGATCTCTTTTCACCTATAAGAGAGCTACCTTTGTTATGTACAAACTAGTAATATCGTTTCCTGTTTTTTAGGATCCTCATTCTTCATTTGAAGCGATATAGCTTCAATATCACTCTCTCGCTTAACAACAAGATTGGGCAGCAAGTCATCATTCCAAGATATCTGACCCTGTCATCTCATTGCACTGAAAATACAAAACCACCCTTCCCCCTCGGCTGGAGCGCACATATGGCAATGTAAGTCCTTGAGAGAGAATATCTTTGCCTTTGTTTTTAAAGTGGAAATGCTTTAGTCAAAAGAATGACTGAGCTAGATAGATAACACAGCTCCTGGGTAAAATCAGACTAAGAGGAGAGTTTAATTTGGCTTTATTTTGGGATTTTGTGTTAAATTACTGCCTCCTTGAAGTAACTGAAATAATAAATTGAATTAATAAAATGCTTAAGTAGAATTCTTCCAAGTACATTAATTACCTTTCATAATGAATTAGTCATCTTTTTAGGCAATGCTTTTATGCTTTTAGATCACTAGAAGACCATTTGATACATGTTGGGAATATAAACTTAATTTGCATGCTCATAAGAGTCACCTGAATACTAAAATACTGATTCCTGTGTTCTTTCCCTAGAAGTTCTGTTTCATTAGATCTAAGATAGGACTCAGGAATCAGTATTTTTAACAAATGCCTTTACTGACTCTTTGGGATATTCAAATCTGGGAAACAGGATATTAAATGTTATACTGGGGTCCCCAAAATAGATTGTGTCTTCATAAATGTATTATTACCAGTAGAAGTATAGAACTTTAGTGGCTCCTAGAAATTTTTGCATGAGAAAAGAAATAACCTTTAATTTTTATTTTGTTTCATCGTGTATTCTGGGAAAACTTTAGGACTTCTCCGAACTTTCTTCTGCATACTTGCATTACTTTGGAGCCATATATTGTAGTTCTTTTTTATACCTGAACTCTGGTTCGATCATCATAAAGTTTAGAACTTTAGGAGTGAAAAAGATTTTAGAGATTTTTGTCTAAGTTCTTAATTTTACAGAAGAAATCTAGAGAGATAAAATAATTTTCTTTTTTTGTCTTTTTTTTTTAAGATTTTATTTTTATTTTCAGAGAGAGGGGAGGGGAGGGAGAAAGAGAGGGAGAGAAACAGCAATGTATGGTTGCCCCTCACTGGGGACCTGGCCTGCAACCCAGGCATGTGCCCTGACTGGGAATCGAACCGGGACCCTTCGGTTCCCAGCCCACGCTCAATCCACTGAGCTACACCAGCCAGGGCTAAAATAATTTTCTTAAAGTCATATGGTTAGTGACTAGAAGAGCCAGGTTTCTTGGCTGAAGTAGAATAGTAGACATTTCAGAAAGTGAAGAAACGTTTGCTAATGTGAATTGATACAGTTTTGTAAAAGTATATTTCTCCTGGGTTAATAATTAAAATACCATATTTTTTGGACTATAAGATGCACCGGACCATAAGACACACCTAGGTTTTAGAGGAGGAAAATAGGGAAAAAAATTTTGAAGCAAAAAATGTGATAAAATATTTAATAACATAAATAACATAATATTTCACCAACGTAAATGTAAACAGCCAGGTAAGCTACATTCGGACTATAGGATGGACCCCCATTTTCTTCCCAAATTGGTGGGGGGAGCGTCTTATAGTTTGAAAAAATACAGTATATACTACATTGTATAAATTTATACTAAAGGCATTAACAAGTCTACTAATAAAGATGGGTTCCCAGCAATTATTTGTGTATCCGGATTTTTGTCGTAAGGCCTGTCTTTGGAATATATGTGGTTTTCGGTTCTGGTTTTTTGGTTGGTTGGTTGGTTTTTTGTTTTGCTTGATGCGGCTGCCCTCTGCTGGTAGAGTCACTACTCTTTCTGGCAGTAGTACTATATCAAACCATCAGTGTAGGCTCTTCATACATAATCACAGGCCTGAATCCAGGCTACCTGACTGTAATTTAATAGCTTTAAGACTTTGGACAAATTCCTTGACCTGTTTGTAGGGAAAATAATAGGGTGGCTGTGAACTTAGATGATGGGAAACACATGCAGTCTTATTATACTGCATGACATCTAGTAAGTCCTCAAAAAATGAGAGCTATTCTTATTTTATTGCTTAAAAGTAAAGTACTGAGACAAGATAATTTTTCCCAAGCTGTTCTTTTTATATTTGTCACCTTTGTGGTTTGTTTTCAATGCTCTTTAATAAGATTATTGGATCAAGGAGAAGCCGGAGATAGTATTTTGTTTTCTCTTTTGGCCTCTATTGCTAGTAAAAGTAGTATAATTGTTTGATTTTTTAAAGATATATAAGGGTCTATATTACAGAATAATTCATTTTGTAAGTTAAATATATGTTAATAATGTAATTATATACATTATATATTTTCTAATTTTCTGATAGTTCTAGACCATTGAAAGCCTCTCAAATGGTGAATTCCTGCACCACCAGCCCTTCTACACCTTCAAAGTGAGTTATATTTCTTGTGTACCCAAAATTTGTATTTTTAAGGATTTGGCTTACCCTAGTTTCTAAGATTATTCCCTCCCCTTTTCTTTATTGTTTCTCCTTTTGCATGATAACTGCTCTGTATTACTATACTTTGGAATTTTCCTGAGTCTGCTTTAAACTATAATCTAGGGTATAACAGGTTTTTAACAGTGAAACAATTTCAGATGGTCCTCTCAAAATTTTGTTCTGTAACATCTTAAATCATCTGTTGATATGTAATATTTTCATCCTACATCTCTAGAAATTGATTGATGAGGAATTTTAAGGATTGAAGGGCTGAAATAACCTATATTGATATAAAGCACTGTTCTTCAAAGATACACGTGGAGATCCCAAAAGATCTTTTTATTTGTTGTTAGCCAGTCTGGGACTCCTTGTTTTAGACAGTGAGCTGGAGCTGTTCTGAAAGGAGACAGACGCAAACACACACTAGAATGTAGCTGCTCTACAAATGTTTGTTTGTTTATTTATTTATTTAAGACCAAAAGTTCATCCAAGAAGGGAAGCAAATGCTTTTTTAAAATATACCTCTTCTGTGACTAAACTAGAAACACACAGTTCCTGATTAGACATTTCTAAATGACTTGCTTGTCATTGGTCTTTAAAATTAGTTTTCTTAAAAATTTATTGTCAAAAAATACTTTTAGAAAAGACACTTTTGTTGTTTAAGGGCTTTGGGGGGGCTTATATTACCATAAAATGACATTTGGGAATTGCTATTTTCTTTTCCTCCTGTTAATTATTTTTCAGTGCAATTAAAACCAGATGACTAACATGACTAGAAATCTGAAATGGTACCGATATGAATACTCTTGCCCGTTCTCAAGATACAAATGAGCAATACCACTTGGCTGCTTAGAAAGTGAGCAAGTGATGCATTTACAGGATGAATATTTTTCATTACTACAGGCAAGCTGCCTTCTGTGAATATAGTAATTATTAATGGAATGCACTCTTTATGTACCAAATCACTGTAGTTTCAAGAAAGAGATGATTTCATTGAGCTTCATGATACTTGGCATGGTCATCTGTTCTCCAGGGTCTATTGGTATGAGAATTTGAGAGTTGGTCAATAAAGGATATTAGGCCCTAGAAGACCTGTCATGCCGATCAAACTTAAAAGAGGCTGAGTTTGAAACAGAATACCATTGGTTCTTCTACAGTGTCTTTGTCACATTTGACCCTGGTGTTATTGGTAACCAGGTGTCACCCTCACTCAGTAAAGTATTTACCTGGATAAACAAACTAATATGTTCAGTTTTGCTTGGTGAGCATGAAATCAGAACTGAGAAATTCAGATGGCTAATTGGCTGTTCCTACGTTATACTAGAAATCCTTCTGAAGACTTACCAGGGGGCTATTCAAGGGTTCGGGCTGGAGTGCAGTGATATCCTGGCTGCTCTCAGCCACAGACTATGGGCTTATCACTGACCACTTGCCTCTTTTCTTTGATCTACATTGCTGTGCAGTTCTCCTGGTTTCCGTTGTGGCCTCTTGTTTCTTAGTGCCATCATTCTCTGTGTTTATTTACAGTTTTCACATTTAGATGAATTGCATTTTTTCCAGTTTCCATTTTACATTTTTTTTAGTATAGCATATGAATTTATGTTAACCTCCATCAAAGAAAGCTTGTGCTCTTTGACCTTTACCACTTTTTCCTTTATTTTCAGCTCACTTGGAAGCCTACACAGTAACACCTTACTTATCTAGTATCATTGAAGAATATTTGATATTTCACATAAATGAATTTTTATATAACTGAAGCTTGCCTTTTAAGAATTAATTTTAAAAAATTTTAACCATTTTAGGTGGTTATATACTCTATGACATTATAGAATTCCTTATATTCTAAGTAAAATATACTGAAGATAATTTAAATATATTATAATGACTTGGAATCAACATTACAAGTGTCAGTTATTGCACTGTATTTTAATATGATAATGCCCTCAGATGATGTCTTACAAGATGGTTTACCTTTACATTAAATGACTTTATAGTTCTTTATTATCGTATTTGTGGTTATTCTCTCTCATTTCTTAGCTCTCATTTCTTGACGAACTTGCTACATTATTTTATACATCATTTCCTGGGAAAGAAGGGTCCCTGTCTAAAGAGTAAAGTACATGGGCTTTGAAACTGCTGCCTTCCTCAGATGCCTTTTTTCTTACTTTTGAATCCCTGTGTTCTGGAAGGTAGAGGTTGCCAGAAGTCTGACCTACATATAAGTGGATAAGTGGAATGTTACTGTTACTTTTAAAGTACATGAATCATAATTTAAAAGATTAAAAAATTAGTTCTCATGCTCTATTGTCAACATTTTTTCATTGCTATGTCTGCATGCATTCAGTGGATTACTTGCTTTATAAAGACACTAACAAACTTCTTTGGGGCTGATCATTAAAAGAAAAAAGGCACAAAGTGATTGGTTTGCTGATAATATGTAGTGGTATAAGAGCTAATTTTCAAAGCATGACTTCTTTGAAGTGGGGCAAAGGTAATTCTTAAATATACCTTTTGATACATCTTTTTTTCTATTATATTATTTTCCATTTAGGAAAAGCTTTTTGTTTTATTTTGGGATTTATGTATCAAAAGAATAACAAGAACATTGTTTATCGGAGTTATATAGGGTTTTTTTTCCCCTTGAATTACAGGTATTTCCCCTTTAAATCCAAGAGTTCATTGGCTTTATGTCTTGATTCAGACAGTGAGGATGAGCTAAAACGTTCTGTGGCCCTTAGCCAAAGATTTTGTGAAATGTCAGGCTGTGAACAGCAGCAGGAAGACCTGGAAAAGGTAGGTAATTTCTCATCAGAATATCTGACAAAGATTTGTATAGCTCTTACTGTCCAAACAAATGCCTTTTATAACCAGCATCAGTAAATTTAATACACAAGATAGATCATAAACTTAACAGATCTGTTCAAACACTAGTTTTATTTTTTTAATATATTTTTTTCAATTATAGTTGACATACATTATATTGGTTTCAGGTGTACTTCCTAGTGATTAAACATTACATAACTTACTAAGTGATCATCCTGATAAATCTCACACCAATCTCACACCATACATAGTTATTTGAATATTATTGACTATATTCCCTATGCTTTGCTTTACATCCCCTGTAACAATCAATTTGTACTTCTTGATCCTTCACCTTTTTCATTCACCCCCCCAACCCCCCTCCCCTCTGGCAACCATCAGTATATTCTCTGTATCTGTGAGTCTGTTTTTGTTCTGCTTGTTCATTTATTTTGTTTTTTAGATTCAATTGTTGATAAGTATTTATTGCCATTTTATTGTTCATATTTTTTATCTTCTTAAGGAAGACCCTTTGACATTTTGTGTAATACTGGTTTGGTGGTGATGAACTTCTTTAGTTTTTTGTCTGGGAAGCCCTTTGTATGCCCTTCAGTTCTGAATGATAACTTTGCTGGGTAGAATAATGTTGGTTGTAGGTCCTTGCTTTTTATCACTCTGAATATTTCTTGTTGATCCCTTCTTTCCTGCAAGTTTCTGTTGAGAAATACCTGACATTCTTTTTGGAGCTCTCTTGTAGGTAACTAACTACTTTTCTCTTGTTGCTTTTAAGATTTTATCTTTGTCTTTAACCTTTGGCATTTTAATTATGATGTTTCTTGGTTTGGATCTTTTGGGGTTCATCTTGTTTGGGACTCTCTGCACTTCCTGGACTTGTATGTATATCTGTTTCCTTAACCAAGTTAGGGAAATTTTCTGTCATTATTTTTTTAAATAAGTTTTCAGTTTCCTTCTTCTCCTTCCTGTACCCCCATGATGCAAATGTTCATACGCTTGAAGTTGTCCCAGAGGCTACACTATCTTCATTTTTTTTTTTTATTCTTTTTTCTTTCTGCTGTTCTGATTGGGTGGGGTTTTTTTTGTTTTGTTTTGTTTTGTTTTTTTGCTTCCTTCCATTCCAAATCACTAACTTCATTGTTGGCTTCAGTACTCTACTGTTAATTTCCTATAATATGTTCTTTATTCCAGTTCATGTATTTTCATTTCTGACGGGTTCTTTTTTGTTCTGTATCTCTGTTTTTATGTTTTCTTATCTCTTTGTTGAAGTTCTCACTAAGTTCATGTACTTGTCCTCTAACTTCATTGAGGACCTTATAACCAGTGTTTTGAACTCTGCATTTGGTAGATGGCTTGACTCCATTCTATTTAGTTCTTTATCTGGAGTTTTGTTCTGTTCTTTCATTTGGGACATGTTTCTTTGTCTCCTAATTTTGGCTCCCTCCCTGTGTTTGTTTCTATGTTTTAGATAGAGCTGCTCTGTCTCCCAGGCTTGGTAGAGTGACTTTATATAATAGGTATCCTGTAGGGTCCAGTGACACAACCTTCCTGATCACCCAGGCTTGACTCTCCACGTGGGTCCCCCTGTGAGCTTTGCACACCCTCCTGTTGTAGTTGAGCCTTGATTGCTGTTGGCATGTCAACAGGAAGAATTTGCCCCCAGGCCGATCAGTTGCAAGAACTAGCTATGACCAGCAACCACCGTGGAGGATCAGCTATGCAAGGCCCACCCCACAGAGCAGGACTCATGTCAGCAGGGTTCTGTTGCCTGCTGAGTCCACTTCTTGAGTGTGTTGCTCATGGAGGTGGTTGGGAGGTGGTGCTTCGATGTGGTCTGAAGCAGTCCACCAGGTGCTCTGGCTCTAGAGCCTCCCGGGAGGTACAGACCATGGTCAGCTGCTGCCTGTGTTCTGCCTGGGGCCACACAGCATAAGCTACAAAGCAAACTGCAGGTGGATTCTACTTTTGCTGGGCCTAGAGGTGCCCAGGTGAGGCCAAGCTGTGAACTGAGGCTAGCTGCCACTAGTGCCATGCCTGGGGCCACTTAGAGGTACAGGGTACACTGAAGCCAGACACTTTGTGTTTGAGAGATTTTAGGAAACCTGAAACATGAGCCAAGACAGGCCATTCAAGGGAAATAGCTTGGGTGAGCCCAAAAGTTGGGTGGAGCAGGGACTCAGAATCACCAGGGTGGGGCAAACTTGTGAGCCAGATTGATCAAGTCTCAGATATCAGCCTGCTGGCTCTGTTGGAGGAGGGTTCATCACAGGAACAGTGGCCTCTGCCAACTCTTCTGTCTGGGAGAAAGCTGCCCACCTCTACCACTCATCCCTTGATCTGATGCCAGACAATTCAGTTGCTCTCCATATGTCTCTGTTGCTTTTCAAGAGGCTGCTCCAGCACTGGACCTCAGAGTGAGTGAGTCTGAGTAAGTCCATGTGTGAGCCCTTTAAGAGTAACTAACTGGCCCTGGCTGGTGTAGCTCAGTGGATTGAGCACGGGCTGCGAACCAAAAGGTCGCTGATTCAATTCCCAGTCAGGGCACATGCCTGGGTTGCAGGCTGGGTCCCCAGTGGAGGCCACGTGAGAGCCAACCACACATTGATGTTTCTCTCCCTTTCTTTTTCCCTCCCTTCCCTTCTGTCTAAAAATAAATAAATAAAATCTTTAAAAAGAAAAAAAAAGAGTAACTAACTGCATGGAACTCCAGAAGCCCTCCGCCTTCCTCAGCCTCAGTCCCCGCTGCGTTTTACAGCCAGTAGTAATGGGGACTTCTCTCCCTGGTGCTGGAACTCTGGGCTGGAGGGTCTGGTGTGGGGCTCCTTGTGAGGCACGACATAATGATGTGATATTTTGTATTGCATATATTGTGAAATGATTACCACAATAAGTCTAGTTAACATCCGTCACTATGCATAGTTACCAAAAGAGTTTTTCCTTGTGACTAAAGTTTTTAAGATTTACTCTTCTTAGCAACTTTCAGATATGCAGTACCATATTTTTAACTGTAGTCACCATGTTATATGTTACATCCCAGGACTTAATTTATTTTGTAACTAGTAAGTTTGAACCTTTCAGCCCCTTTCACCCATCTCTCTCTCTCTCTCTCTCTCTCTCTCTCTCACACACACACACACACACACACACCGCCCCCGCCCCCTGCCACCACCACTCTCCACCCTGTCAACAAGCAATCTGTTCTCTGTATCTATGAGCTTGGGTTTGTTTGTTAAAATTCCTCATAGAAGTGAGATCACGTGGTATTGTCTTTCTCTGTCTGACTTATTTCACTTAGCATAATGCCCTCAAGGTCAAGATATCCTTTTTATGGCTGAATAGTTTATACGAGGAGGGAACCAAGAAAATTCCAAGATTTATTTATAAAAATTGTATATTTAATCTTATATGTGTAAACTTCAGTCACTTTCAAATTCCTCTCCATTTGATACAATACACCTGTCAAAAGATGTTTTATCCACTGGTCAAAACAGTGTTTGAACTTGTTATTTTGATGCTTTTTAGTGTTTCTGCCATTGTTTCACCTCCCCACATAAGCAAAACGTTTCCCTTTGAAGACTTTTTTCATCTGGGGAAACAAAAAAAAACAGTTACTCAGGGAGAGATCAGGTGATAGGGAGGGTGGGGCATGGGGTCATGCGGTTTTTGGTCAGATGCTACTGAACATTCAACAATGCGTGGGCTGGTGCATTCATAAATCACCCATCATGAAACGAGCAAGTGTGTTGAAAGAATCATAAAAAAAAATTCACTGAAGCTGAACGCAGCCTCTCATAACAATGCCCGCTGTTATACTGCCACAGATGGGCGCCTAGAACACTTAGCCAGGAAAGCCTGTACTACAAGGGGCCCACCTTCCAGGGTTTTTTGGATCTCCCCTCATATACCACATCTTTATCCACTCATCCATCCATCGATGGACACAGGCGGTTTCCAGGACTGAGACTTTTAAGAAATGGAAGTTGTAGATCAATTGCTTTCTCCTATAAATCTTAAAAGCTACTTTTACATATTGGTCCTCAAATACTGTAATTACTTGCTTAATTTTGGTACTAATTGTGGTGGAACCAGAGTAAAAGTTTTACATCAACAGGCTAACCACATAAACTAAAGGTTTAAATAATGAGTGTGAAGGTTTAACTACATTATCTTCTGTCTTAACACATAAGGATAGTTAATACTTTGAAGAGACAAGCTCTTCCAGGAGTTTACATCATCTTGTGCAACTGTTTGATTTTAAACCTCCCTTTTGGTAAGGTAATTATTTTAGTAGTTATTTTTGTTCTGACTTGTTTCCCACCTTACTTTAAAGCTAGAGGTAGTTTGTGGTTGATCACCTTGAATCACAAAAAGTCAGAAATTCTCCCCAGAATAAAACATTCAGAAAATAACTTCTGAATATTCACATAATGTTAGTGTATCTTTTATTTTTCTCACTTATTAAAAAAATTATAAGACCTGCCAACTTTTAAAAAGGAATATTAAATATAGTGACAATACTTACATGCTAATCCATGTATGTCTGGAAGAAAATATACCAAAAATACAGTATTATCTCTGATGGATTTTGAATGATTTATTTTATTATTTTTACAGATTTTCCAAATTTCTGCAAAGAGTATGCTTAACACTTACTGTAACCAAGAAAATAAACATGTATTCTTATTTAGTTATTAGTAAAAGTATATTAAGTTTGTCAGTGAGTTTAGATATTATTAAATAACCCAAAGTATCAAAGAAAGAAAACTTTTTAGAACTAAAATGACCTTCTCACTTTAAATTCTCTAAGATTGCTGTATTTGTAGGCATTCAGGTTTTCTTTAAAAGTAACTGTTTTCTTCAGGATTCAAAATCATGCAGACTAGAGCCTGATAAGTCTGAAGTGGAAAACTCAGGGTTTGATGCAATGAGCGAAGAAGAGCTGCTTGCAGCTGTTTTGGAGATAAGTAAGAGAGAAGCTTCACCGTCTCTGAGTCATGTAGATGATGAGAAACCAACCAGCAGCCCAGATACTGGATTCGCAGAGGATGATGTTCAAGAAATGCCTGAAAATCCAGACCCTATGGAAACTGAGAAACCCAAAACAATCACAGAGCCAGGTAGGATTAATGAAAATATCTGTTAAACAAGGCACAGCCGTGTTCCAAAGCTTTAACGTGACAAATGGCTTCTAAATAATGGGAGGTAAGATGGATCTGTATAGTATATAACAGAGTTAATAACATTTTCATGCTTTTTTTTAACAGTTTAAAAAAAGGAGAAGTAAATAATGTGACTAGTACCCAGAGGCTAATGGTAAAATATGCCATGTTCTTTTACATGTACATCAAGAGAAAAGTTAATATTTTTTATGTGCATTTAATAAATGTGTTAGTTTTTGGTCACTTTTCTCTCATCACTGCTCTCTCAGAAATCTGTATAATTCTTCATTTTTCTATATCTGCACTTGTACTCACTATCAGTGGGGGATTGGTTCCAGGACCCCTGCAGATGCACAAGTCTCTTACGTAAAACAGCATAGTATTTAGGTATGACCTGTGCACTTCCTCCCATCTACTTTGAAATCATCTCTAGGTTATTTCTAATGCCTAATGCAATGTAAATGTTATGTAAATAGTTGTACTATATTGTTTGGGGAATAATGAGAAGAAAAGAAGTTTGTGCATTCAGTCCAGATGAAACTAACATAGGCCTTAACTACTAGTACACATCAGCAACAGGGCAACATTTTTTTTCAAGTATTTTTTATCAGCGATCGGTTGAATCTTTGGATGCAGAACCCATAGATGTGGAGGGTCAACTATATAAACAATTCAAGTTCTCTGTTCTCCTTTGGGTCCATTCCTTCATAATCATAGAAAGACCACTGAACTAAGAGATCTCTTTGTCTTGGCTATACCACTTACTAGCTGTGAATTTCTAAATAGGTAATTTAACCTCTTTGATACTGTTTTCTTACTCTGTACGGGGCTCTACCAGACAAATTTCAGAAGGTTTAAAATAGAATGTTGAATAGTATATACATCTAATGTAAAGTGTTTTACAGATAAAAAAATTATTTTTTGTGGTCATTATTATTCATATTTTGTTATTTCTCAAGTTATCCATGGACACAACCAAGCTGAGCCTCCTTACCTTGCACTGTGGGTATTTTAAAATTTTTAGGTAGAAAATTTTTACTGCCTCTTTCTATGTTCAACTCTAATTTTTTTCTTCTGATATTGCTAATATCTAAATCTACTTATCCAGCTAATGTGTTTTCAATAATCAAGCGTAGGATTTTGGAGATGAAAAGAATGGTACTGTATCACAGAATTATTTTCTATTTTCTTGGGGTTAGGACCTCATCAATTTTGAATTATTTTGTGTGCAAGTGAAAAAAATTAGTATATCCTCAATTTTTCTGGAAACAAATGCTGATGATTTTTGTTTGTAGGTGTTCCTTTTTTATCCCTCTTGATGCAAGTAGTCTTATGAAATGTCCTTCTCATAATAAACTTATAATTACTGTCCTTTAGATATCATTGGTTAATATTAGCACTTTTGTCCCCTGTCCATTTATTTCCTGCTTTCAGCTCTTTTAATTTTTTGTTTAGCCCTACATCTCCTTAAAATTAACAAAGGCAGTTATGTACAATTAGTTCTGGATTATCTATGCCAGTAGAGGAGAACACTGAAGTTATCAAAACCATGAATGATCACAGCTGGTTTACAACTATAGCAGCTTTGGGGGAGCAAACTTAAGTACTTTATAGCCTGTGTAGGGTGCGGCAAAAATAGGTTTATAGTTGTTCGGGTGGGAAATAATACAATAATTAGTAAATAATAATATAAGAATAAACTGTGAACTCACAACTGTGAAACCTACTTTTGCCCCACCCTGTATCTAAGATCCTCTGTTCTTTTTTATTTCCCCACTGTGCAACCTGCTTCAGTGCCTGCAGCCTACAGGCAGAGGCCATGCAATGGTTCAAGTCTTCCCTCTCTTCTAATTATTTCTGCTGTGCCTTACTTTCACTATCTTTAAAACACCCTTAGGACTTTTATGTGCCTCTTCAGCTACTACCCCCTTTCTTTGCTCCCTCCACAGCAAAAGTCTATGAAAGAGTTGTTTAATTCATACTTTCTACTTTCTTATCACCTCTCATTCTTTCCTCAGCTCTGTCCAAGTGGGCTTTCATCCCTACTACTCCACTGAAATGGTATTTTGATGAAGTTTACATTAGAAGTATTTCACAATCCACCACTCCCTTCTTAACATTTAAAACTTTATAAACTCTTTTCTCTGAGCTTCCATCATACATACCTGTTGGAGTTTTTTTTTCTTTCTTTCTACTAAACTAACTATTCATTTTAGGTTGTTTTTTTGTTTGTTTGTTTGTTTTCCTTTCCTCATCAGAACTCTAATTGTTGGAGTATTCCAGGATACTGTCCTTAGTTGTATCATCTTTTCTACCTACGCTCTCTCCCTAAATGAAATGTAATACCATAACCTCATATACTGATGAAATACCATAGTTACATTTCTAGCCTAGATCTCTCCCCTGAGCTTTAAACTTGTTTGTTGAAATGCCTTTTTGAAATGTCCATTTGGCTGCTTAATTTTTATTCCTGTTCTCCAAATATGCCTTCCCCATATCAGCAAATTGATACCATGATAAATCCAGTTGCTCAGGCCAAAAAATGTCTCCCTTGATTTGTTTTACTTCATACCTTGCATTCAGTCCATCAGTAAGTTTAATCAGCTGTACCTACAAAATATGTTCTGAATCCAACCATTGATCATCATCTTCATAGCTACAACTCTAGTCTTCCATCTCTCACCTGGGCCACCACAACTGATTCCTAATGTCTTTTCCTCCACTCTTGCCCCCTACAGACCTTCTTTCATGAACAAAGCAGCCAAAGTAATCTTTCCGAAACATAAACCACACTGTCACTTTTCTGCTTAAAACTTGTGACTTCCCATTGCACTTAATCCAAGTTTCTTACATAGGCCATCTCTGCTCCTCTTTCACTCTGCTCTTTCAGCCGTAATGACGTTTTCTCTCTCTGTCCCTCAGACATGCTAAGTTCATTCTCATCTTAGCCTTTGCACTTAAGCTTCTTGAGCACAAGAGCCTTCTCTTAGTTATCACTATATCCATCTCTAGCATCTACAGCAGTACCTGGCACATAGTAGATTCCCAGTAAATATTTGGGGCCCAAGAGATTGACTCTCTCATTAATCAACTGAGGTGGGGGGGCAGGAATGCTGACTAAGTAAGGTTCCATTGTCCCCAGGCACTAGCTAGAGGGAGCAGTGTGTGCAAAGGCCTAGATATGAGAAAGGTCATGGCAAGTTAGTGAACCAGAAACCAAGTTCAAAATGAGCTACGTGACTGGAGCATAGTGTTCTGGGGGAAAAAACGAGATGAGACTAGACAAGTTTTTACATGACCTAAAGCCATGTTTAGGAGTTTGGACTTTTATTTCAAAAGCATTAGGAAGTTATTGAAGAATTTTAAGCAAACAAGTGTTTGATGAAGAATTATATTTAAAAAAGATCAGTGTGTGGTTTGTAGATTAGAGAAGAATCAAAGTAGTCCTGTGAGACCTGTTAGAACGTTACTGCAGTAGTCCAGACCAGAAGTTCGTGGTGCCCTTTTGGCATTGAAAGAAAAAAAGTTGATGGATTCAATAGATAGGAAAGGACGTTTACCTGATGTGAAGGATAAATGAGAAGCGAAAAATGACTCCCAGGTTTCTGTCATTAGAAAAAAACGCTGGGTGGTCAGTGATCTCTTTCACTGAAATATAGAATGTAGTAAAGGAGCAGATTTTAGCTGGGGCGGGGGCAGAGGTGGGTAATATATTTAGTATAAGAATATTGAGTTTTGACACATGGTTCCTTTTTGATCCATTGTGCAGATTTCTTAAAAGTGTATTATTTCATGGTCATATTTGTTCCCATAAATCTTAAGTAGTTTTTGTATCCATCTGATAATCTTGTCTTAAAGATAAATCAGGGTATATATTAATTTCAGCATCTCAATGTGAACTTTCTTGTTTTTTTTCTATCACATGGTATAATTGCTAGTATAATTCCAGGATTGTGTGAAGTGCATTGGTGCATTGAATGCTGAAAATTACTGGTTAGAAAAATTGTACCTCTGTTACCTTTTTTCATATGTTTTGATAATAAAGTAGTAATACTCATCTTATGCCTTAAAATAGTAGCCTCAACTCCTAAATCTTCCTTCCACTTGAAATGCTTAACATCATCTAACTTCGAATGTCTCAGTTCCAAATTTTTACAAGTAATGTGATTGGTTGACTCAAATTTTTATTCCTGGTTCACTTAGCTAAGGCCATAGTGATAGGCAGATTTGTATAGACTTCAGAGCTGCCTCTTCCAGGCTGTGGAAATGATTGCTTCTTCAAGCATGGAGAAAAAGAAGAAATCATTTATATCCCTAGTATAAATTTTTTTTTCTAAAGATTTATTTATTTATTTATTTTTAGAGAGAAGGGAAGAGAAAGAGAGAAACATCAGTGTGTGGTTGCCTCTCAGGTGCCCCCTACTGGGGACCTGGCCCACAAGCGAGGCATGTGCCCTGACTGGGAATCGAACCTGAGACCCTTTGGTTTGCAGGCCAGCGAGCCACACCAGCCAGGCCCCTAGTATAATTTTTAGAAATTGGGATCATACTGCTTTATGTTCTTAGTATATCCTCAGTTTCTTTTCCTCTCGCAGTGAATATTGAGTTAGTGCTAGCAGTAAATATTTAGTCAGCAATTCAATACAATTTAGAAAATGATGACTAGTTGCTGATTAATAGAGCCTGAAACCAAGTTGCTATAAGCTTCAGAGTTGTCAGTGCTGTAGAAAAATATCTGTCATTTAAATGGTTAAAATGCAGTTTGGGGACAGGTAAAGAGCATATACTAATTTTAAAACAGTCTATATAAAATGAACCTGTAAAGATAATTCTTATTGATCAGTTTATTTTTTTTATGAGAATTTCTTTAACTTGTTATGGTGAGAATGTTTGCTTTGGTAAAATGTTTGAGGGAGGTAGGTAGGAAGGTAGGTAGAGTCCTCTTCTCCCTACTCACGTTTAGTATTCACTAGTATTACAGATGACAGTGAGATACTGTTGCTGCACAGTTCAGATAACCAGAACAGAATCATGCCCGTACTGCCTGTCCCAGCTGGCCATAGGCTGGAGACTGAAGAACAGAAAGAAGTTGATGATTAATTTTTCTTTTACTTCACTGGATGAATGTTCTGAACATACATGTTGTCATATACTTCTGCGGTACATGAGATATTTATGACATGTTTTATGGAACTCTTGATTCAGAATATGTATAAGGCTTATTTGATTATTAATGCGGAAACTCAACATACATCGTAATAAACGGGGTAAATCTCATTATTAGCTTAATGATTCTAGCCTAATTCTTAATTTACTCTAAATAATACTTTATTCCTAGTACTTGGTCATGTGACATTATGACCTATGAATATGGCTATTTAATTCTCCATCCTAACCATAGTGCTTCTGGTGATTGATTAAGTTTCAGAACCATTGCTGCAGATCAGTGGATGTCAAAGAAGGGCGGTTTTGTTCCCCAGGGGACATTTCACAAAGTCTGTTATTTTTGGTTGTCACACTGGAGCGGGGCGGGGGTGGCGGTTGGTGCTGGCATCTAGTAGGTAGAGGCCAGGGATGTTGCTAAACATTCTACCATGAATAGGATAGCCCTCCCCTAACAACAAAAAATTGTCCTACCCCAAATGTCAGTAGTTCTGAGATTGAGAAACCCTGGGCTAGATCTAGTAGTAAGATGAAATTGTATGTCCTGTTGTGGTAAATTACTCTCTGAACAGTAGATGTCACTCTAGTCCAGAGATTTCAGTTTATTAGAGAGGATTTCCCAGTTACGTTCTGTTCTGCTTCCTCAGATCCAGCCAGTTTTACTGAGATAACTAAAGACTGTGATGAGAATAAAGAAAACAAAACCCCAGAAGGATCTCAAGGAGAGGTTGATTGGCTTCAGCAGTTTGACATGGACCGTGAAAGGGAAGAGCAAGAGCTTCAGCAGGCCTTGGCTCAGAGCCTCCAGGAGCAAGTAAGAGATAGTCATATTGCTACTTTCTCCATACCTGTCTTTCCCAAGAAATAGAATAGCAGTAGTAATAATAACTAACATGTGTTAAGCACTTACTGGGTATGAGGCATTGTTCCAGGTGATTTGAATACAGTATCATTGATCTACCAACACAAACAAAAACTTCCTTCGAGCTTTGCATTGGATTTGAAACAGATACGGTGATAGTTTTTCTGTTTTTGAAAATCCAAATGCAACAAAATATATTGTTGGTTACTTCCCATTACAATAATTCACGGCATGCTAAAGCAAGAGGGGTTATTAGACCCCATCCCAGTCCAACCTGTTTGCAAGCTGTAGAAACAGCCAGTAAAACATCACAATTTCATCTTTAATATTTTAAGACAATGTATTTGTTTTGGTCATTTTCTCACAATATGAGTCCTTCCCTATGAATTATTTGAAGATAAAGTTCTTAGAAATATTATCTGATACTTAGATTTTAGTCATATACTAACATTTATCTGCTCTACTCTTTATGTAGTAATCTGTTCTTTAATTTTTATTTCTTTATACTTACATTTGCCAAAGCTGGCTTATTTGCACGGTTGTAGTCATTAAGGTATCAGACTAAAAGGTGATGTCTTTGTGCTTGTCTGATCCTGTGCAATCCAAGTCATGTTAGTAGTAAAAATTTACCAAGACTCCCTAGAATGAACGCACAGTTTTAGTATTTACAAACAATCAGATTAAGAAATCTAATTTCTCCTAGAACAGTGGGTCCCAAGCTTAACTACACATTAATATTGCCTGCAGAACTTTAAAAAATACTGGTGCTTGATTCTTATATAATTGATATGGGCATCTAGATTTCTTAGTTTTGTTTTTGAGGGGACGGGGATTTTTTTAATTTAATTTTTATTGTAATTTTTTTCCATTACCATTTGGTCTACTGTACCTCTCTTTTCCCAGCAGTCACCACAGGGCCGTCCGTGTCCGTGAGTCCTTTAGTAAGGATCTTTTTAAACTCCCTCCCTTGATTCCAATATGCAGCCAAGGTTGAGAACTTCTACTTTAAAACCATTTCAGAACCAACTGTTCTGTTTCTTTTTATTTATAAAAGATACCTCCCTACCTACCTTGTCATCAAGTGTATATATGTCAAACTTTTTTTTTTTTTTTTAAGATTTTATTTACAGGGCTGGGGAGACGGGAGGGAGGTGGAGAGGGCTGGGGGTTGGGCTTGGGTGGAGGGAAAAGGCAGAAACTGTACTTGAACAATTTTTAAAAAATTTTTAAACATTAAAAAAAAGATTTTATTTATTTATATTTAGAGCAGGGGAAAGGGAGGGAGAAAGAGAGAGTGAGAAACATCAGTGTGCAAGAGCTACATCAATCAGTTGCCTCTCATATGCCACTGCCTGGGGACCTGGCCCACAACCCAGGCATGTGCCCTGACTGGGAATTGAACCAGCGACTTTTCGGTTCACAAGCTGGCACTCAATCCACTGAGCCACACCAGCCAGGGCTGTGTGTCCAACTATTGTACAAGTAATATATAGTGATCATTTGTTTTAGAAAACTTACTTTTAATGTAAAAGACCAAAGTCTGATTTCTTAATTGTAGTATCTTACAGTATTTCTTGTCAGCTGACCCAGTTAAAACAAACTTACAGGGTGGGGCAAAAGAGATTCATAAAGAAAATAATGCAATAACTAATAAATACTAATGCTGGAAGAAACTGTTTCATGTACTCACAACTGCAAACCCACTGTTTTGTCCTGCCTTGTATTTTTCTCAGATGTGAGTGTGATTATAAGGTGAAGTTTCTTTAGTTTGGTATGCCTGCATCATTCTATTAATAACTAAAAGAGAATCTCTTTCTGTTTTCAGCATAGACTTTATATACTTAGATAAGTTCAAGTAATCTTATTCCCCCTTAGAAAATTTCTCTGTTGGTTTTTGAACACAGTATTTATTGTTCCCAGTACTATAGAGTAGAATAGCTTGTTCTAAGTTCTTTAAAAACAAGTCTAGAGTTGAGGAAAGTATAAAATTATCCTGATTAAATTATATTTTTCTTTATTCATGCATTGTTTGTAAATTATCTTTTCTCTGAAAATGGGGGGGATAATTTTTTTATAGCCAACATTTCCCTACTTCTTTTTATAATTAGTCATCTAGGTGAGAGATTTTCAGAGGTACCAGTTTTTCTAAGAGAACTTCAGATGTATTTAGAAAAATAATAGTCAACAGCATTCATTTAGTATTTACCGAGCATCTGTTATATGTCTTGGTTTCTTCATCAAGAACAAAAATACAAATCTACGAGTTATATCTTGTGGCAGTAACGTTTATCCTGCTGTCACAGACTTTGGGCCATTGGTGTGCTAGAGCCAGTTCACTGTCAGCTCAGGAGAGCCAGCTCTGTACACCTCTTTCCAGCCCTGCGTTCAGTGTCACGTTGGTGGCCTAAGAGTGGCCATGGTGAGAGTACTTACCATGGAAATTAGTACACGCTGTCAATCAGGGAGAGAACAGAGCCATTTGCAAAGTATCTGCCATGTGCCAGGTATTTCATACATGTAAGAAGGAAAGGAATTGTATCATAATGTCACATTGAATGGCTTTTGGTTAGCATGCCAAATGTCACTGACTAGCAAAGATAGTATTTAAGCCTTTTTAATCCCTGCGGGTGTTTTTTAGGAGAAAGTACAGAACTTCTTCACATTCTTCAATAGGTCATAGTCCAAACATCCATAAAATTATGGAAAACATTATTAGCAAATACTTCCAGAGCAGCTGATTTTATCCTCATTAAATACGTTTTAATCAAGACTTCTTTAAATACCTTAGTTTTGTTCTTGTCTCTGTAGGAGGCTTGGGAACAGAAAGAAGATGATGACATCAAAAGAGCTACAGAGTTAAGTCTTCAAGGTATGGAGATCATTTTAATTCCCTTTTTTAATGGTGAAATGTATCACACAGAGAAAAGCATGAAAGATGGGTTTGTTAGTTTAAATAACAATAAATTTGAACACCTCCTAGGTAAAGAAATAAAACTTTAGAAGTTAACCTGGATACCCCTTCCTCCTCCCTCCCAGAGGAAACCACTATTCTAACATTTGTATTAATTAATAGCTTGCTTTTTCTTTTCCCCCTTTTTAAAAAATTTTTGTTTTGATTTTAGAGAGAGTGGAAGGGAGGGAGAGAAACATTGATAGGTTGCCTTCTGCACACTCCCAGTCTGGGGACTGAACCTGCAACCCAGGCATGTGCCCTGATCTGGAATCGAACTGGCAACTTTTTGGTTTGCAGGATGATGCCACACCACCTGGGGCAGTAGCTTGGTTATTTAAAAAATAGTATTTATTGCATTTATAGCCCTAAACAATGTATTTTTTTTATTTTGAAAAAATTAAATAGCTAAGACAGTCTATCTGTAATCTACCTGTGTGAAAGAGCAATACTCCCACTGTTAAGAAGATAAGGTGGCTTCAGTTTCCCCATGAATTTAAAAGAGCTTATGCTGGGGAAGTCAGTGGGCAGTTATAAGTGAGTATTCAGAAGCATAAGGTTCACCATAGTCATGGCATTTGGCAGAATTAATATATGAACCAAGTGATGCACGTCCACAGGAACACGTAGTCACTGGAAGTGGACTAACTCTGTATTTTCTGTTTTCTAAGATCATTGTGGTCTTTCTTCAACTCTCAGAAATAGATCAAAGCAGAACATTTTAATGGTACAAAATGAGTGTTCTGGGCTGATCTAGACACCATGACATGGAAGAAAGAGCAAGAATTCGACTGGGACATGATAGAGACGTTACAAACAAGAACTCAAGCTAAGCTCACCCAGGCATTCTGTCCTCAGATTTAAAAGATGGTACTATGGTGGTGATGATGGCTGTATCGAGTCGTATTGCTCCAATTTAGACTGGTTGCCCTGTACGTCTATGCACAGCTATCCTGAGATCTGTTACAGCTATCCTAATCATTGTCCTGGGAATTCCCTCTGATTCTTTCCTCTGTTTGAATCTCTCATTTCCTATATCTCACTCTTCCTCATTCTTGGTCTAGTTGTGCTTTCATAGAGCTCCTCCAGTATTCTCTTGAAAAGCGGGGAATAAAGCCCTGGCTGGTGTAGCTCAGTGGATTGAGCATGGGCCTGCAAGCCAAAGGGACCTTGGTTCGATTCCCAGTCAGGGCATATTCCTGGGTTGCAGGCCAGGTCCCCAGAAGGGAATACATGAGAGGCAACCATACATTGATGTTTCTCTCCCTTTCTTTCTCCCTCTCTTTCCTTTTCTCTAAAAATAAATAAGTCTTTTTAAAAAGGGGGGTATGACTTCAATTTTTTTTGAAACCTTGCAAGTTTCATTCTGCTCTAGTATTTGATTAATTGCCTAGCTAAATATAGAAGTCCAGGTCTGCAGTCATGCTGCTGGGCATTGGGAGAAGTCTTGTCTGCAGGGCTGCTGTACGAAAATTCTAGAGCCCTGGCAGGTAGGTCAGTGGGTTAGAGCGTCATCCTGCTACACCAAGGTTTGTGGTTCAGTCTCCAGTCAGGGCACAACACAAGAAACTACCAATAAATGCATAAATAAGTGGAATAACAAATCACTGTTTCTCTCTCTCTCTCTCTCTCTCTCTCTC